>VXBJ01000489.1:831098-906226 GCA_013400055.1 Nycticryphes semicollaris | reverse complement strand
TTGGCTTGGAGCTTCTCACCCCAAATCGCACAGGAACTGTGCAGGTCTAATGGTGCTTCCAAAGCCATGTCAGGAACACTGCTGCTGCCCTGGGGCAAAGAGAGGTGACCAGTTTAAATGGAGTTAACCCACCTCTGACAGGACAGTGAGAAGAGAAGGGGAACTGCGTTATTAACATACCAGCTACAGCTGATTACCCTTAATTCCTTACATTTCACAGAAAGAGCAAGCCTCTGCATTAAGTACACAATTTTTGTTTGATATATGGAAAGATATAATCCTATATCCTGGGAACTACAGCAGCCTTTTAGCATTTGATCTAAAAGCATTTCAAGTCTGTCATTAATTGCACTTCTGCATATTATGGGTAGAACACTTCTCCTCGTTACTTGAGTGCCTCCGTTCCCGCTTAATCACTACACGCTGCTGGGTTTCTCTCCCCTGCACAGATCATGCTCTCAGTGGAGTCACTGCCGAGGACTTTGGTCTGCTCTGCACGGCCCACCGGTGGGGAGAGGACAGAACACATCCCATGGACACATGTGGGTTTGCAAGAAATGTAAAAGAATGGGATCAAAATGCCTGCTTTGAACTCGTGAAGTTCACCAAGGGGAAGTGCAAGGTGCTGCACATGGGCCAGGGTGATCACAAGCACAAATCCAGGTTGGGTGGAAAATGGATGGAGGACAAACACTGAAGAAAAGGACTTGGGGGGTGTTGGTGGATGAGAAGCTCCACACACCCCAGCAACATGCCCTGGCAGCCCAGAAAGCTCTCTGCACCCTGGGCTGCATCTCCAGCAGCATGGCAGGCAGGGTGAGGGGGGGATTCTGCCCTTCTGCTCTGCTCTGGAGAGACCCCCCCCATCCAGTGCTGCCTCCAGCTCTGGGGCCACCAACATCAGAAGGACATGGACCTGCTGGAGCGGGGCCAGAGGAGGCCACAGAGATGTTGGGTGGGCTGGAGCTCCTCTGCTGGGAGGACAGTCCCTTCCAGTCCCTCAAGGAGCTCCAGGAAAGCTGGGGAGGGACTCTAGATCAGGGAGGGGCACCATGGGAGAAGGGGGAAGGGTTTGACCCTGAAAGAGGGGAGATGGAGCTGAGATGTGGGGAAGAACTTCTTGGCTGTGAGGGTGGTGAGAGCCTGGCCCAGGTTGCCCCGAGAAGCTGTGGCTGCCCCATCCCTGGAGGGGTTCAAGGCCAGGTTGTTTGGGGCTTGGAGCCACCTGGGCTGGTGGGAGGTGTCCCTGCCCAGGGCAGGGGGTGGCACTGGATGATCTTTAAGGTCCCTCCCCACCCAAACCACTCCATGATTGCATGACTTTTTTTATCCAGAAAACAGCAGATTTGAGGATTTCTGCTATCCCCATGCCCCTGCCAGAACAGCAGCAGCAGAAAGAAGGCATCATAATCCCTCCATGTCCCTGTTAGGAAGTGGCTGACACTGGAGGGGGGAGGCAGAACTGGAGGTGGAGTAAATGGAATCGGAGAGATATACACATATCAATAAGTCACATAATTAACGGACCAGGCAGTTGGCATTAGTTAGCATAAACTC
Organism: Nycticryphes semicollaris; assembly: GCA_013400055.1. Lineage (NCBI taxonomy): Eukaryota > Metazoa > Chordata > Aves > Charadriiformes > Rostratulidae > Nycticryphes > Nycticryphes semicollaris. Next base: position 904,669 of record VXBJ01000489.1, on the reverse strand, counting down.
AGCAGCTCTGAGGGCTTTCATTTGCAGTGGTAAGAACCAGATGCTTTTATTTTTTAATTAATCACTCCTGCTTGCTGGTCTGCCTGGCTTATTGGCTGGACTCAGCCTTTATTACTGGTCTGGCTTTTACCAAGTGGCTTCTCAGGAGGGAACAGCGCTTTAAGTTGTGTGCAGCCACCCTACACATTTATTCACCTTCCTGCTTTGGGAAGAGCTATCCTATTTTCATTCCAGGGAAGATGCCAATGCATCCATGGAAGATGACACATCAGTGCCAGCCCTGAGGGGCACCTCCCTATGAGCTTTCAGATCTGAATACCTTCCTGCCATTATAATGTATTAAGCCACTATAAGGAGTTTTGTTATTTCAGATGTAGGTCTTGTTTGCTTTGTCAAGGATGAGAGAATTAATATTTTTAGATAGGTGGATTCTGGGCTTCGTCCCCATGGCTGTTTAATGTCTGAGATCTAATTTCTGTGTAACTCTGTCACATCACATACTTGAGCAGTTGTGGATTTCAGAAGCTGGGAGGCAGCACAGTGGAGCTGTTCTCCTCTCCACAAGGAATCCTCATAGTTTTAGAAGGCTTTCGCAATTTTAAGACACATTTACTAACTTTTCCCCCAGATTTCTAGTCCCTTCTCAGCTCACCCCAGCCTCCTGACAGCTCCACAATTGACCACAAGTGCCCTGAACACCAGCCCTTCTAACGGGGTGTTTTCTGCTTTTATGTTTAGTTTTTAATGGCTATTTCATGATAGGGTGATCCCTGGAGCCTCGAAACTGTGAGTGTGGGTTTACATTCATCTAAATCACAACAATACATTTTACAAACCCAAAAGGCTCGTTTCAGACACCGAACATGTACTTAGGGTTTCAGAATTAACTCTGCTGTTTATTTATTCAGCAATTTAATCGGATCTAAAAAAGAAACAAAAAAGAAAAAAGAAAGAAAAGAAAGCGCCCTAGTCCAAGGCTAACTGAAGAAAATGGAATTCTCTCCACTCTATTAGGAGGAAATACAGCAGGGTGTGCACTCCCAGTATATAAATTTAGTCTTGTACTATATCTGCAAATTATCTGCAGGATTATGTACAGGCTGCTCTGAACCACCTACGAAAGCTCTTCTCAGCATTAAAAAACCTGAGCTGTCCCAGGCTCATTCCATGCTGTCTTCCCATCACCCAGACAGAAAGAGGTAATTACTGGAGGTAAAAAAAAACCCTCCACTTATATGGTTTTTCCCTCTTTCCTGCACGTGGTGGAGGTGCAGCGATCCCCAGTACCTTTGTACTCATATATATCTAGCTTATCTGTCAACAGCAGTTTGTCAAAAAAGGCTGGACCATCAGATTTAACACAGCACTTGAGCAGTAGCACATGGTGGGACAGCACATCTCTTGTCCTTTATAGCAAGACCCAGGTGAGGCACCAACTGAAAGAGAAAAAAGGCACAACTTTGGGTCCCAGAATGCTCTTTCCTGCTGCTGCCGTGGCACTGAATGTGCTCGTGAGGAAAGGAATTGGTCAACAACGTTCTAAAGAGAAAGGCAATTATCGTGCTGGAAAGGGCTAATTGAATCCAGAGCATTAAAACCTGTGCTGCAATACTTTCCTCATAAAATATATTTCTGATGCAGCTCTCTCCCAACACCTGTATGATATATTACATATCTTTGGAAATGGGATGCACATTAATTTCTCCAACAGAAGAAAAAACATTGACTGTTATATATAGTCAAGCTTGATTATATTATTTTTAGGAATACTTCAAGGATATGGCCAAAGCGCAGTAGCTGTGACTGCTCTGAAGACTCAGGGAGATGAGCAGCTAATGCTCCTCAAGGGGAGCAGCTGGTTTAGTGAGAAATGAGCTGACAGATGGCTTTCTGTGAAAAATGGTCATTAATATTCTCATGTCAACTCCCAGGTCTAATGGGATGCGTGAGCTGAGAAACCCAGCACTGGGAAGGCAGGAAATTCCAGAAGCTAGAAGGTGCCTGTGGACAGTGGCTTACAAGGGACAATATCCATGTGGCTTTGTGTCAATATGTAAACTTCATGGAAACAAGCTCTTAGATAAGCTAAAAGATGTAAAATAAAAATCTCCTATTAAAAATGTACATATTCACTTGTTCAGTGAGCTGCTTTTAAAAATAAAACCAACCCTACAGAGGTGGCTGTTATCATTAATTAGCTCTAACAACCTGAAAGTGAAGCTGGCTGTAATAAAAACCCCAAGGCACATGGTCAGTTTTTAGGATTTGAGCAGAGGTTGCTCCCCTGACCCACTCTGGGGTGCTGTGACATGCAGCAGCTCTACTCCTGCCTGTGGAGGATAAACCTGGGTCTAGACCCCTGATGGCACAACTGGCTGAAAATTTGTAGACATTAAGTTTTGGTTAAAAGTCTTGTTCATGAACCAACCTTCCCACCCCAACAGCCTTAGCAGGAAAACCTATGAAGATGAATTTTATTTTTTTTTAAATCCTTTTAGCAGAGTTTTTCAGTGCCTTTCTAGTTATTATACTTAAAAGGCTGTAATTACTAAAGTAATTTTAAATGTTAGACTCGTTATTGTAATTATCACTATCATGGCCAACCTGATAACGCCTCATTTTGAAGTGCAGAAAACTGCAACCCCAAGGAAAAGCAGAAACTCCCCAAAAAGCATGGCTTTTGGTAGCTGACACTTCAAAGCACTCGCCTTGTTCAAAGCCCAGGACTCATTTCAGGAGAACCTGCTGGACTTGTCCTGAACCTGCAACCTGGTCTGGTGGGTGGTGTCCCTGCCCAGGGCAGGGGGGCTGGAACTTGATGATCTTTAAGGTCCCTTCCAAACAAACTGTTCCATGATTCTGTGACTTGTCACTCCGAGGGGACAAGCCCAGCCCGGTGGTCTCCTCTCTTTTCCACCCATGTCATCCCCAGCAGCACGAGGGGGTCGGCAAGCGATGGCTACTTACTTCCTCTCTCCTTTGTACCACTCAAAGACCGGGGCAGGAACTCCTGCACCTTCGCACCGAATCAGTCCGTTCCCTCCGAGCACCACACCGCTGGATTTAAGTTCCTGAATTGTGGGGGCAACTGAAAAAAAAAAGAATTGTAAAAAGGGACATTTGCATCTCGATACGCAGATCTGCTTAAACGCCGCCGTCTCTTCGGCACGCTCTGCGTTACTCTCCGCCTGGCGCCCTGTTTTCCAGCTGGGCTCACATTCAACCATGTTTTCTTCCAGCAGTGCAAAAATTATCCCACACAGCAGATTCTGATATGTGTTTTCTGTGTATCTGGTGTAAAAAAAAAAGCACAACTGAGACAAGAAGAAATATCAATCTCATCCTCAAAAAAGCTGGTTTTTTCCAACTCGCTCAACATAAAGCACGACTGTGTGTAAGCGTTACTGTCATACAATTGTATTTAAACCTGAGAAACAGAGAAAGGCTGATGGAGCCCCAAGGGTTGTGGGGATGAGGGGTCTCACCAGGCCTGGGGTCAGGGTCCAGAGAGCAAAGACAGGGCCAGCACCACTCATCTTGTAGGTCAAGTCATCTGCAAGTGCCCAATAAACCACACGGGCTTAAGTAGCCTCTGAGATCTTGTTTTGCATGTTAGAAGAAGAAACTTACCTTCACAATTATAAACCAACTGTAAATACCACACAACAGCAGGACTTTTCCAGTATTGCGCTGCGTATAGATTTGTTTCAGTAAATACATTTTGTCTTTTTAAATTGCAAACAGCAATAAACATTTTAAGCTTAGAACTGCAGGTACAAATAAAGATAAAAATTGATTGTCAGTTTTTCCAGTTGCCAGAGAAAGGCAAGCGTAAGCTGAAAATAAAGCACAATAAATTCCTTAGGAAAGAGATTATCAAAGGAAAGGCTGAACAACAATTACTTCCTCCCTGGAATTTCTTCTACATCTTCTGTTTTTAAACCGTAATTTATGTGCATCGTAAAAACACCATAAAAACCAAAGCACAGAACTTATAAATAAAAATCTGCTTGGGTTTTGGGGTTTTTTTTTGTGTGTGGTTTTTTTTCCCCTGAGGCAGTTTTCCAGATGTTGCTTTAAGGTGTTTATGTGCATGTGAGAAGCCGACTGCCTCGTTCGCCACCTCACCCATCCCTTAGTGTGCCCCCTTGGGAGACCATCCTCTGTTATGGGGAATCATCAGACATGGGAAAGAGCAGAGTGAGGGCCAGGTGCCCCTGGCACGGTGGGTCAGCTCCAGCCCACCCCTGAACGTCACTGGCACCCTCAGCTTTTCCAGGTGTGGAGGAAGAATGGCATGGGAATCCAGCTGTTGGAGCCCAGGGGGAGCAAACATGCCCTCTTAGCACATACACACACACACCCCACACACCTCTCAGTGTTGGACAAAACCATTTTGGGTGGGATTAAGCAGGGAGCTGGTTCTCTCTCGCCCATCACTTGTGTTCTTCAGGCAGACAGACAGACTACAATTTCCCACCACCAGCAAACACACCCTCTGCTGCCTTCAGCCTTCTCTCCCCCAATGATTCCCATCAAACCAATCCATAAGTTGATCAACTTTCAACTGGTAATGTTAAAATTTCAATAATTTTGGACAATAAACGTGTAACCAACTTAATGTGACCACTTCTCCATAGGAAGAATAAAAAAATAAGATTTTTTTTTTGTGTTACTCCATAAAAATAACAGGGACTCACAAAGCTCACTCCTTCCCGAGAGATGAGGCTGTTTGTGCAGCCAAAACTTCTAGTAAATGACTTTAAGCGAGACCGATCACATGAAGAGCTGTGAACTGCTCATGTTTTACCTCTGCTTCTGCAGCACCGCGTCAGCAGCCGCTCAGGGCACCACGGAGCTCAGAGCTCAGCTTGTGCTTCTGGAGTGCTCAAAAAAACAACACTAAAGTGGTTCAAGCCATTTCATATCAGGAAATAGTACTTTATCCAACCCCTTCTCCACATCATCGGGCTTTGGTTTTTAATTTTTTTTACTGAAAAACGCAAATTTTTCATAGTAAGAAGCAAACATTTTTCTGCGTTACACAAAGACAGTGGAAATATTGGAGTGGGGTTTTTTTGTTGTTATTTTTTTTTTGTTTTGTTTAGTAGTTTGTTTTTTTTTATATAAACACAGAATATCACTGCTAATACATTTTAGAACTAAATGAGCCATAAAAACGTGCAGTTTGCCAATGCTCCTTCACACAGGAGCCCCAGGCTCTGTGCCCCCGCCGCAGCTGGGACGTGGCTGCTGGATGGATCCCACCTATAAATCATGAATCCAGGCTTTGCTGTCTGGGGTGGCAGAGTTTTTGTCTGGAAAAACACTGAAAAACTTCTGAAACGTTGTTTTCTTAGATCTCCTTTCTCAGAAGGATTTCAGCTTCTGTTTGCTCAGAATAAAAATAAAAATCAATATTCCCTGCTCTAGGAAATGCCCAGCCAACGTCGGTATGAAAACACAAACCCAAGACAGCTTAGAGCCACCCTTCTTTTAAGATTTTTCATCGTCAGGTTGTTTCCCTGCTTTGTGCCTGAAGAGAAACTGTGTGATGCAGGCACATTTCTGGTACGCTGATTAGTAACGTTGCTGAGCCAAAAAAAAATCCATCAGACCCCACCGCTCCCACCGGCGTGGATGACTGAATAACTCCAGATGAAATTACACACCTAAATACCCACTGCTGCTGCTTGCCAAGGTTTGTTTTGGAATGAAAAGAGACCAACACGCGGGAAGGGATTCTGGGACCTCCACTATTTCATATATATATTTTTATTTCTTTTTCCCCCTCCTAGTGTTTTTCCATGTAGTCAGCAAAGGCTCATTTTTGAGAAGGCACTGGTGCCTGTCGGGCAGCAGTTGTTCCCACTCTTGTGCCACTGAAGCTGCACCTGCTTTATTTTGAGGTTAAAACAATCAGAAGAAAGATTTTATTGCTCTAAATACATATAATTTGGCAAGAGAAAAGCTCATATATTATGTGAAAAAGTGCTCACAAGGTTCACTTCAACTCTGCCATCATAGTGACCTGACATATGTTGTCTTTTAGTGAACAATCTCTCCAACCCAGAGCAGCAGGGTAGAATCATCATAAAATCATCTGGGTTGGAAGGGACCTTCCAGATGATGGAGTCCAACCCTCAACCCAGCACTGCCCAAACCCCCACTGACCCATGTCCCTCAGCACCATGTCTGCCTGGATTTGAAATCCCTCCATGGGTGTGTGGGATCAGCCAAAGCACCCAGGAGAAGAGAGGGATGGAGGCTGACAACGAGATTTGGGAGAGGTTACAATAAACACGCAGAAAAATAACAGGGTCCCTGTGGGGCCCTTGTGGCCGTCACCAGCCACCACCAGCACCACTGCCCAGCCCGCTGCAGGGAATCCCAGTGGCTGCTCTGGGGGTTTTACAGCTGCTTAGAGAATCGATGGCAAGGAGAAATATTGTCTATTGAGGAAAATGGTCTTATCCGGGCGTTTAATAACAACGGCTTAAAGTATTACAGAAAATCGTTTGGTATCATTAACGATGCAACACTGCTCTGTTCGGCTGATTGATCAAACAGAGGCTAGCAAAAGTCCTGGGTGGGCAAGAGAAGGCAAGGGATAAATACAGATGGACACAAGCTTAAAGGCCTGGTGAAAGCTTAAAAAGCTAAGAAGAAAGAACAGCTTTAATGCATTTTGAATATTACAACTACAGCTGGAAAAATAGCGGAAAAATAAGATAAATTTTGGTTAAAGATTCAACACGAAAGAAAGTGAGGCTGAAGGGAGGTACAGGGTAGGCAAGGCTCCAGCAAGCCTTCCCTCAAACCCCACAAATGAAGGCTTTTTCCAGATTTTTCCCTCCGAGCATTACATGGGAAGAGATTCCAGTTGTGTTGCCGAGACACAGATGAGTTTCTCAGTGCGTGTGGAGCACTTCGTTATAAATAATTATAAACACACAAGCGAGCAAGAAAATAACAACTTGTCTCAAAGGTATAGAGCATCAGTGGAGAGTGAAACCATCTACCTGGAGGAGTCTATCGGGGAGGAAGGGGGTGACAGTCACGGAGCTCCCAAGGGGCAGAATAGGATAGAAAAGTTATTGGTCTGACAGAAGATGCTGCAGGAAAATACAACAGTGATGTTAATGAGACAACCTCGTGGAAAACTGATAACTTTAAATGTATTTGTCATTTTTATATTTCCTAAATAACAGTTATATAAAATAACACCAAAACCCCCACTACTTATTATATGTATCTGTCAGCCCTACTGGGCTTTAGTGACTCTTATTTGTAGGTTTACTCTCCCCATGGCGGCTCCTTGCTCAATCCTCTCCCACAGCTCATCCCTGCAGAGCAGAGCACTTAAAATAAATGCTTCGTTTCTGACTTGAAAAATAAATTACTGGAACTTACTTAACATCAGCTTCTCAAATATGTGTAAGTGCTTTGCTGGGAAAGGCTTTTTCGGGCGGGTGTTCAGAGACTTGGCTTAACTGGGGTTTTAACGACACCCTTCGGTGTTTGTCCCTACGTGAAGTGGCACAGGAGGTAAGGCTGTTCTTGACCCAAAAATAGATATTTATCAGCTCCACAGAATACATATTAATTTTTGGATTTCCACAGGAAGAGTGTGAGAGGGACCAGCGCTGACACGACCCCAGAGCGGGGCAAGATGCGGTTGCGGGTTTGGTGCAATTCCATAGGAATCAGGCAAGTCTCACCCAGCAAAGCGCAGCGAGTCTCTGCAGCATCCCACCACCCTCAGGCAGCCAGGTGACAGCTATTGTTAAAACAGTGTGGAAAATGCACAGCTGCCTATTCCCCTTCTTATTTAGAAGGAACAGAAAGGGGTACCAAGCAGGACCAGAGCACAACGTAGCATCAGCCAGAGGAACAACGCAATGGCTGGGTTATTCCCGTCCCACCACCAAAAATGTCATATATCCATTAAGAAATTCACTTGCTTCAGTGTGAGAACCCCAGGGGACATGTTAAGAGCTTCCAGGAGAGGAGTGCTACACCCAGTGTGGGCGCACACTCCCCTGCCCACACACCCCCTTTAATTTTAGCAAAACAATTGAAGTTTCAATAAATACTCCTGTTACAGCCTCGGGTGACGATGCTGAGCGCCGCCGCGCTCCATCTCTCTCCCAGAGTGCTAATAAGAAGGACGTGAAAACTTTCCTCTCCCTCTGCTCAAAGAGCTCTGTAATTATTTTCTGCCCAGTTCCTCCTCATCTCCTCTCATCTCACCCACAGGCTCGCCCCAGTCAGCCGCTTCCGCGGGGCAACCGAATCCTGCAACTTGCGGTCCATCTGGGAAGGATGAAAAAGCCCTGCTGAGTCTGGTTTCCAACCCAAATATTTTCATCCCGCTTTTAAAAATATCTAAAGGAGCCATTAAAACAATGTGGGCAGTACACCAGCTTTCAGGCAAGCCCAGAAAGCAAGGGAAAAAACCCAACAACCCTCCATCTACAACAGGTTCCATCTTTTAACATTTTAATGAGCTTCGGGACTTTTATGCATATTAATTATGTTGCCCTAATTACTCATTATAATTCTAATGTGCATTTTATATTTAATTACAATGCTTGTAAAGATTTGGTATGGACAGTAAATTATTATAACTAGCATGCGCATAATGATTATGAGCTGAATTTATTAACTTTTACACTAGCATTCAGGGCTGGCAACTTCCAATTTCACCTTTGTGATTAACCATATTGTCTGATTAAACTAACGTTTTCGTGGCATTAATTGTAAATGTCAAAAAAAGTCTTTTATTTTCCCAGTTTTCATCAGATTTTAATTTGGCATCCAAACGTAGTCTTTTGTTGGCGAAATTGCTCTCCAGTGCGTTAAAATAAAGACTTTCAGGTAAAAGAGCGGGTTTTCTGAGATCTGTTTTCTGCCTCAGAAGAACAGATATGAGCAAATATTCAAATATATTCATGTTTATATATACACACACATAGTGTTTTACCAATCAAGTACGAAATTTTTACAAGTGAAGCAGTATTGCTTGTACTTTATATAATTAATCCAGTCTTCTGAAAGTCTAGTTTATTTAATTTCCCTAATCTGTTCAGGGCAGCAACCCTCCCTGTTCCCAAATTAACCGAGTGGTTTAATAAACGCCTCTTCACATCAGAAACTTCTCCAGTGTGTGGCAACCTTTCAGAGACATGCCTTTAACAATCACTGGGCTAAACAAGTAATAAGCTTATTTTTTCCCCTCTATTCTTGATGCCTTATGAAAACCCACTGTATTCAGGGGGATCTGGGCATTTACATAGATTTTATATGCCAATATACAAGGTATTGGTAAGAATTCAGTTCAGCTCCTGCATGTCTAGGTGGTACTCAATGTGGCTTTGATTTTTTTTCTCCCCTTTCCTTTACAAGCTGGTGTATTTTAAATGGTGAATAATTAGACAACTGCGTAGATACCTTGCACTAGCCGTCAGCAAATGAGCAGATTCTCAAGCATCCCCCGCAGGCCATCTGGTATGTCACAGGGTGCATCAGAATTTCCCCAGACCTGCATCTCCCTCAGCTACATTATTGTATTATTTCATCACTGGCTGCTGTGCCATTTATGTTTTTGACTATAAAACCTCCCAGTACTGAGAGGAAAGCTTAAAATCCGCAAGTAATTGTTATGTGGGAGAAAAGGGGAAAAAAAAGAATCAGCAACACAAAATAATACTTAATAAATAATAGGCCAGCAGACAGGGATTCTTAACAATGTGTTTTACAAGTATTTGAGTGACAAGAAAGAAGAGGAAGAAACTTAACAAAGCCTCCCCGAACCAGCAAAGCAAACAAAGGCCTCCAGGGAGCTAGAGAAGGAAATGCGCAGGTGGAACCACTGCTTTGCTTTTCTGTCCATCAGATTTTATCTTCCTGCTTCAGCTATCTAATCCTTCTGTTGTCCTACACAGCATTTTTCTAATCGCGTTCCCTTGAAGGTAGCTCCGCAGATGTGCTTTTATCCCCCGGTGAAGGAACTGCTGAGGCGTGGGAACACAAGCCCTGTCCTGGAGCAGCTCCTGCCGAAGGTGACACAACGTCCAAGGGACACTCACAAGCATCTCCCTCATGTCCCTGGCATAAGGAACCAGCATCCTCATGGCTACTACACAGACAAATATTTGTGTGTGCACATCGACAGGGTCACACCAAACCCTCTTTGGCTGCAGCCCCAGGTGGGAACAGTCCCTGCACCACCAGAGGGTGTTAGCCCCAGGAGGGGTGCTCCCATCCTCCTTTTAGTCCAGCTAGAGTGACTCTCCATCTTTTTGCAGATAAAATCATAGAATGCTCTGGGTTGGAAGAGACATTTCAGATCTTCNCCTCAGTCTCCTTTTCTCCAGGCTGAACACCCCCAGCTCCTTCAGCTGCTCCTCATAAGACTTGGTCTCCAGACCCCTCACCAGCTCCATCGCCCTTCTCTGGACATGCTTTGGCCCCTCAAGGTCTTTCCCATCACGAGGACCTGGACACGTCAACTAGACACAGCCCTAGATGTGGTGCCTCACCGGTACTGTCCCATAGCTACGTCCCACTTGATAGAACAAGTCTTTACGCTATATAGGAATTCATAATATGAACAGAAACCTCAGCTGCATGTGCTCCCCACAGTTGGGGACCTCATAAGGTACACAAGAGGAGCTGGGGAAGGAGAGCAGGGCAGTAGCATCTCGTATCAGCAGTTGTCCAGCAGCTTCATACTCATCCTTTCCTTGAGTGCAACTGAAACCACGATGAGCAAACATGAAACAAATCCTGCATTTGCATACAAGACTTGTTGGTAATTTAGAAGGAACAGATGCACAAAACATAAACGGGGATATAAATGTTTGGTGTTTGGCGCTGTTTGATACAGCGGAGCTGGTTTTAATCTTTCATTGGCCAGTGCAGCTTGATTCAAATTCAACTGAAGTCAAAGTCTTTATATTGACTTCAGTGGGCTTTGAATGAGGCCCAGAAAAATCTGCAATAAAAGAAAATTTCACAGTTTTCAAAACAAAAAAAGAGTTTTAAAAAAGCCACCCCACCCCACAACTTGAAAGAGCACAAACATAACAAAGACAGCTCTTGTCATGAAATCCCGCTTTTTACACACTACTGCTCTTACTGCTGTAATTTAAGGGACAAGTTGTCGTCGATACTTTCTCATCAGCAAAGAGCAGCCAAGCATCTGTAATTACTTGAGTCGCAAGAACAAACTCCTATGTCTCATGGCATAAAATATGGTACCGACTGGACCCAGCAGACCCCACCGATGATCTGTTTTGGAATATATGAAGGGGACCCATTAGCAAAGGGTTTAAAACTATCAGTGTGGTACACAGGGAGATGGTGAGGCACAACTTCTGAGTCCTACGTGGCCCCAACAGAGGCAGTGAGGAAAGCCCAGGGTGGGGAGCTTTGTGCTGAAAGGCAGGGCAGTGCCTCTTTCACCAACAACTGTGTGGCTTGAGTAGAGGGAAAGAGAAAGATATTTTCCTCCGTGCAATCTTGCCATTAAGTATTATGGTGCCACTTCACTCTGCTCTGGTGAGACCCCACCTGGAGTCCTGTGTCCAGCTCTGGAGCCCTCAAGATAGGAAGGACATGGACCTGATGGAGCAGGTCCAGAGGAGGGCCATGAAAATGCTCAGGGGGTTGGAGCACCTTTGCTACAAGGACAGGCTGAGGGAGCTGGGGTTGTTCAGCCTGGAGAAGAGGAGGCTCCAGGGAGACCTAAGAGCAGCCTTTCAGTACCTGGGGAGGGTCTGTTTCCAAAGCCCTGCAGGGACAGGATGAGGGATAATGGCTTCAAGCTGGAGAAGAGCAGCTTTAGATTGGATATTAGGAATAGGTTCTTTACTCTGAGGGTGGTGGAGCACTGGGACAGGTTGCCCAGGGAGGTGCTTGAGGCCCCTTCCCTGGAGATATTCAAGGGGAGGCTGGAGGAGGCCCTGGGCAACCTGGTCTAGTTGGGGGTGTCCCTGCTGACTGCGGGGAGGTGGGATTAGATGACCTTTGGAATATTCCATGATTCCATGTACAAATTGGAGGACCAGAGCTGGCTTGGAAAAGGGACATTTCCATGTCCAAGGAGCACCACCATGGCAGGACGGAGGAGTAATAAAGATGATGTGCTGTCATATCTGTTTGCTCAGGCAAGGCAGGCATATTGCCTGGGCTCCCCAGCTCCCCGCCAGGCACTCGCGTCAGCAGAACTCCTCTCCCCACCATTCCTATGGGAAAAGCTTCCGCACAATTAACGTGCCCTCACCCTCTGCTGCCATTCCTTTATCTCAGCAATTTATTCAAACATGCGTGTGGAGGTGAAAGGGGAAAAATGAGTATCAGCATCCCTGTGCCGTGCTAAGGAATGAGGAGGAGGTGGGGGTGGGTGCTTTCATACAGCTGATGCCAACCCAGAAGGAAGAGCTGGCCGGGAGCCTGGGTGCGAACAAACATGAGCGCTTTTACTCTGCTATTTCTCTCCCTCCAAGGAAGATAAAAGCAATGGACTTCAACAAATTCCAGGAATTACTAAGTAGATCTTTTGGCAGTAAAGCTGAGGAGAAAGTGAATTAAAGTGAGCTGGTAGTTTTCCAAGGAAAGAGTGTTTGGAACAAAAATGTAAAAAAAAAATTTCAATATCTCAGAGTAGGTCAGAAATGCAGCAAGAAACCTGCTTGAGCACATCCAGGAAACCAAGGCACAGATAAAACAGGCAGGGGACATCAAGGGCAACTGGAAACCGTGCCATACCTACACCGTACGAATATCAAAGAACAAAGTCCCCCTGCTGCTCGGTACCACCCCTGTGTGCTGCCCAGCCACAGAAACACGGTACCTCTCTGTACTACCACCCTCACAGCTTGCCCTGACCCGAAAATGCTCAAAAACATGGTCACTGATCAGAAACCTCAGCACTGGACTCAAAAAGGACTTTGGGCCTTCTGATGACCATTTTCTCAACAGCTCTGCACCTTCACCATGGATTTTTTTTCCCCCTCATCTGTTTCCCACACTTGCACCTGTAGGTGTCACACATTGAAAGCTTATATGTGTCAACAGATGACCTCATCTGCCTTCCCCAGCTATAAATGGCAATTAATGAGACAACATGATTTGCTGTTGATGAACCCACAGTAGCTGTTACCCATCTCAGCTTATCTCCCAGGTACAAACATGTCTTGTTACAGCCCCAGAGCGTGTCTAGGGATGGGAGACATGTCAGGCCTTGGACCTCACCCAGCCTTTCCAAGTTCTCAAAAATAATAGCTTCACTGTTGTTTGCTTTGTGGAGATCTTTGATGAAGGTTATTATCCTCATCTGATGACTTGGGGTGCCAATTAGCTTCTGGAAGGCTGTTCTCTTTCTACTGCACGTTAAGCTTTATTCATCTGCTCTTAGTATAGAGTCCTGGTGGGTTGCAGGTGACCAGCCTTCTCTTCTTCTGAGCTGGTGGAGCAGAAAAGCAGCAAGCAGCATCTGACAAGGTGCAGTGCTGTGGAGAGAGGTCAGTCCCTCCCAAAGATGCTCAACAGATGCAGTATCTAGTGCGAACCACCCACTCCACGGGGCACCAGCGTGGTCTCAGCTGAAGTATCAAGTTGAGAAAAGCAGAAGGAATTGGGATTAGCAGAGCTGGAAAAGATGATTTAGCAGCGGTACATTACATCACTAAATATGCGAGATGGAAGAAAAAAGGAATCAGCTCTTCCCTGTCTCCTTTATGGGCCAAGCAAGCAATAATCAAGCAAAACTGAATCAAGTGAGAGTTGAGTCTGGAAGACATTGCAGGAAGAAATTGCTTAACGAGACTGTCAAGGTGCTCCTTTCTCTTTTATTTTAAAAGAAAAGGCTGACACTTTGAATACCAGCATCTGCACCTGATCAGCAGCATCAGCCTGAGTCCTCAGTTCCTCCTCTGGCTTGAATTCTTGTGATCTCCAAGATCCTGAGATTATTAAGCATCAGAACAATTCCTGTAATGGCAAATTCCTTCACTCATTTTTGTAGATATCGGTGTTGTGCTTAAGGTTATATGCCATTTTTCAACACAATGGAGGAAAAAAAAAATTATACCCTTCTCAGCTGATAATAGTAATGAGATCTCCAGGTTCACCCTTAACTACAAAAATGAGGTAAGTACTGAAACTGGATTTGGCATTAAAAAAACCCCAAAACTCGAAAGACAGAAGTAGAACTTTTTCGCAGAAAACTTCTTGTACACCTTGGATCTGATTTGATATATTCTACATACATAACAAAGTGGCTAGGTGTACTCACCAAAATGATATTTCTAAGGACAGAACTCATTACTACTGTATAATAAATGGAAGCATAAGTCAGAGTTAGCACCGAACAGATTGTTTGGGGTTGCAAAGACAGCAGCTGTCACAGCTTGACAGCTTTCTTGTTAGTGAATCAGCTCTGCTGACAGTCTTTTTGATTGAAAACCACTGTTCGCTGACAGTGTGTTATAGCTGATATACATATGTACCTCACGGAGAACGAGAAGGAGCCATAAAAGGTCCAGGAGCTATTGCTCTATATTAAAAAGAAGTGAAGTTTACATAAAGGCTTTTTGGTTTCTCCCCCCTCCCCAGTAATCTGCAGCAGATGTAAGCTGATAGGAACAGGACAACCCGTACCGGTACGTGACAAGCTCATACACACGCCGAGCCAAGTCCTAAGTGGTTTTTCTCTCCAAAAGCAGTAAAGCCACAGAAATATCAGTTACTTCCAAACCACATCCCTCCTCCCCTCCCCCAAAAAAGTTTGTGTAATTGAAAACAAAGTTTAGAAATCAAATTTAATAGAATAAAATTGTATTTCTGCAGCACCCTTGAAATCCCTGTGCAAAACCACCCACACCACACATCAAGTACAGCCCAGGCTTCCTTGAGCACCTTGGATGAAGAGCCACCTGCTCGCCATGCCCTGGACTCCTCACTAAACAGACGGGATCTGCACCCTTGTGGCACCAAACAATGAGTGGGCTGGGGTAAAGGAGGTCTTACATTGAAGAAAGTGCATCTCAGGGTCTCTCTCTCCCTCCCCACACCTATCTGTATTTATTTATAAGATTGCCCATACAACATAATTTCTCCCTCCTCAGTTTGGTGGTATTTCAACAGATAAAAGCTGACAAACACAGACGTCACCTTTTATTCTGAGATCATCACTTAAAGCACACACGATGCTGGGCTGAGGAGGATCAAAGCCAAGAAGTGAGAGCCATTTACGACCACCAGAATCACCCAGGGCTTTGCAGTTTGTCCCCAACAACTGTTTATTTTCCTGTTACAGCTGCCCATTTCCAAAGGATGTCACGTATGTCTCAAGAAGAGACAGTAGATCTCAAGTCAACACTGAAATTCAGACCTGACTTTACATGAGAAGCCTGGAATTATGGGGTTTCCCCACTTGAACATGTAATCACTGCATTGTAAGATAATTCCCAATTTGCTCTTCTTCATGAGATTCTCTTCTGCCATTAAAAACACCAGGCAGAGAAGCACCAAGCACCTGAATTTTGAGACATTTGATATTAAACATAATTTTATTCAAAATACACTGGAGATAGGGCATTTTTAAGTGATAAATATTTTTCCTGACTTTGTCAACTGTATTCTTTCAGTCTAGGAATGACCACCAACAGGTATCAAAGCCACTGCAGCAACATGGTCTGGAACGTCACTTGTCTTTGAGAAGCAGCGCTGAGCCCAGCCATGCCCACGAGGCATTGGAGCTTTCATCGCCAGAGCTTGTGTGCTCTACAACTCCAAGGTCCAAACTAAAAAAAAGAAAAGAGGTCACACCAGCCTCAAAATAGTTTGTTTTTATTTGCAGAGAGGCAGAAAAATGATGAAGAGCAGCCTTGTGAATTATAATGCCTGAAGAATGATGTTGGCAATTTTCCCTTTCTTTTGCGTCAACAGCACTGCTTTGTTTTAAGCCATAAAAGCAGAAATATGACTTCTCAAAGCTCCCCTAGCTCAGATCCAGTGCCTACACCACACACTTGCTAATACCAACCAAATTGCAGAAGTTATTAAAACCTAATTTAGCAGCCTCACCAGGGGACGAACAAGCTGCAACAATATCATTACGGTCTTATCGGGGATGGGATGTCTTGTCGAAGCACTGAGTGTGTCCAGGGTAGGAGCCAGCAGGGACCCTCGCTGCGTGGCACCACGGCCGTCCCCACACACTCACACAGCACAATAAACGGGTTTCTTTGGCAGAACCATTTCAAAGCAGCAATGGCTGGAGAAAAATAACAATTAAAAACACAATCAGGGGATTGAGAAATTTTACAAGCCTGACTCACTGCTCAAACTTCTCTTTTCATGACCCTGGTTGGTGTCACCAACTGCACTCAAAACCCCTTCAGACTGTCACCTCAAAGGCACGGTGCTTGCAAGGGAGAGGGAAAACTAAGTCTCAGACCAACAACAACAACAAGGAATACCATAATTACTAGAAAAAAATACTACTTTACAACATGTTGACTATTATGAGAAATATTTTAAGTAATTGTTTTTGCTGAAGAGCAATCTGGGCAAGTGAATACTCCTGGAAGCTGAAGAGCTCTCCATTAATTTTAGCTGTAGTTTGGAGTCTAAGGCAGCCTGCTGTACACTTCAAATTGCTTCTTGAAATGCATAAGCTCTTTAGAGATGAGTCATCTTCTATTAAGACTTCAATTTTCCTGAAGGGTATTTTAGCTGGTATTTAAAGTGGGATCACCTGGAGGCTGGGGAGCCAGCAGTGGTTCAGGGCCAGGAGAAGGCACTCACTCCAGTCAGGCTGGATTTCCCAGGGGTGCTTCTCACTCACTAGAAACACATCCTTGCTTTGCACCCTGTTGGGTTTGAGGGGGTAGACACCCCACCTGCAGATGTGATATTTTAGCACCTCCAAGGACACAGGAAACCAGCACTGCATCTTGAGACAACAGCCCCACACTCCTGCTCCAGGAGAAATATCTGTAGGAAAAGCAGCTTCAGCAGGGGTGGATGCACCGAGGTGTCCAGAATCTTACTGTAACCTTATTTTGACTTTAAAATAGCAACACAAGTGGTAAAATATACAAAATCTATTTTAAAGAAATATGGTTTTTTTTTCCCCCCACTAATTCGTGACCTGGTCACCACACTTCTACCATCAACAGCCTGAAACCTTGGCATCAACCATCAACAATATATAGTCGAC
Source organism: Nycticryphes semicollaris (assembly GCA_013400055.1). Taxonomy (NCBI): domain Eukaryota; kingdom Metazoa; phylum Chordata; class Aves; order Charadriiformes; family Rostratulidae; genus Nycticryphes; species Nycticryphes semicollaris. The sequence continues at coordinate 887,436 of VXBJ01000489.1, read as the reverse complement.
TGTTTTTTCACTGATATTAGGAGACCGTGTCATGGATGCTCTATTATTTGTTACAGCACAGTCTCCCAGAGATGCATAAACATGATGAACAGCATTTACTGGTAAACCATAATTATACATTATGTGGACCCGTAACTACTGGCAGAGTGTAAATATGTGCAAATTAGCAGTTATTTTTATTTCAAGGACTTGTTTTCCCAGGGACAAGGTGCAGAGCTTACTTTCAAATGGGTAATCATGGCAGTCCTCAGAATTAACCACTGCAGAAGTGACAAATAATCAGCGCCCACAGGCTTCTGAAACAATAAAATCCAGATTTGAATAATAGAAACAATCATCTAATAGTTAGGTCAGACACGCTGCTTCCCAAGAAAACAGAGCTTGAAAGAGGATTTCTTTGCACGAGCATTAGTAACTCTCTAACTTCTCAGTGTGGTTCACACACTGGTGTTGCAGACACTCTTCACGTAGCGAAAGGAGAACCCAGGGTGTTTTCTAGTGTCTTAAACTCTTTATTTGCCCTTTCAACTAAAAGCTGGACCACAGCAGCAGCAATGCTGGTGTTACTCTGGAGCATCATTTTGAGGAAGAGGAGGCTGAGGGGAGACCTCATCCCTTTAACTACTTGAAAGGACATTATAGAGAGGTTGGTGCTGGTCTCTTCTCACAGGGAATTAGCGATAGAACAAGAGGGAATGGCTTCAAGCTGCAACAGGGAAGGTTTAGGCTGGACATTAAGATAGAATTCTTCCCAGCAAGAGTGGTCAGACCCTGGACTGGGCTGCCCAGGGAGGGGTTTGAGTCTCCATCCCTGAGTGTTTCAGAGTGGTTGAGATGTGGTGTTGGGGGATATGGTGTAGGGGAGAACTTCATAAAGTAGGGCTGATGGTTGGACTTGATGATCCCAAGGGTCTTTTCCAACCTGAGTGATTCTATGATCATCTCCTCTCCCAAAGGAGCCGAGATGCATCCTTGAGCTGCAGCCTCAGACACCACCAGAGAGAGGAGGCAGCTCACTCAACACCCTGCTGTCCTTGCACATCTGCACAGCACCTCTGGGCAACACAGGGTGCAGCCCTCACTTCCCCAGTAGAGCCAGAAAAAACCCCAAACCTGAAACTCCACTACACTTGGCAGAGTACAAATCAGGGATTTTCTTTAAGAAGATGAAAAACAAACTATTTATCTGTTGGAGCAGTAGCTTGAGCACTAGTGCTCCAGCTTCTTCAAATACAAGACCTCGTTTCATGTTGCCAAAGCTCTTGATTATGTGCGGTGGCAGCAGAATGCCATCTACATGGAGGAACATTATAATCAATTTTGTCACACTTCAATATGAGCAGCATTTTTCAGAAGTGTGCAGTAACCGCACAGCAGTTTGCAGAGCTTAATAGTAAACTATTACATCGCAGAAAGAAATCAATGTTAATTTAGGAGCCAAATTGCACTCGAGTCAGAAACTTGAACTATATTGTTTTAATCTGACTTCTGAAATGTTAATAAAAACACCTGAAGGACATAAAATGACAAACACCACTTTCATCAGAGGCTTCTCTTTCCCCACCCATGAGGAGAAAATATTTTCTTCAAATCAGCTGCATCCTTTCCCCACCCCACCATTTGAGGTGGTTTTAATACATGACCAGCTTTTATCAAATTGGTGTAAGCTGTTTTCCATTCAGTGCTGCTATGAGAGAGGACATCGTATAACTCATGAGTGATCACAGTGATGAGAACTGCTTGCAAATTCAGTAAGAACTTAGTGCTAACGATGGCCGCAAATAACAAGTAATCCAAGAAGTAAGACAACCCCAGCTCTGATTACATTGTGCAGGATCAAAAGCTCCATTTCACAGCGTAACAGAATTCTTCAAAGATCTTTATCTTATGTAAAATAACGAACAAACAAACAAACAGCACCAAAACCAAACAAACTAAAACCCACAAACACCACCCCTGTTTTTATTTGCACTGCTTTCACCTGAATATTTTTCTCACAGCTCCTCATCTGGATTGCTGGACCCAAAGACAAGCTGTGCTGTTATTGACTCAAAACATGATGAACAGTTTCATCTCCACTGTGCTACAGCCTGATCTCTTTAGCTGGAGTGGGTGGCTTTGTATTCTCGTATATTTGACCCACCGCTACAGAAACTAATTATGCTGTTATTTCCCTGCTCTCAGCTGTGTATTAAGTGCTGCAGGAAAGATGTCCTCTCCATCACTCTTCTGAAGGCCTTCCTACATCTTTTTAATTGAAATGGTAGCTCAGATGTAAGAGTTACAACTATTGAATTAGAACATCTGTACAACAGACAGTCCAATTTTTAGAAGTAGGTTAATATAATATTTAACAAGAACAGAAAAAACAAGTCAAGAGATGGTCTTGATGGATTAATACCCAAGTCTCCACACCCATGTCACTCCTGACCTGCCTGGGTTGCAGACTGCCAGCGCATCCTATGAGAGAAGTCATTCCATGGTCAACCAAGAGCACATCATGGGGCAGCACTATTCTCAGCATAAAAGCCACTAGCACAGCTCTCAGAGCTTTTGCAACAGTTTTCAGATTAAAAAAGAAACAAATCAACACTGAAGGGAAGACACCATCCATCCCCAGCTCTGTGCAAGAAGGACAAAACCTCAGAGGTTTGGACCAATCCTTGAGCCTTCTTCCCACAGAAACCAGCACATTTGTGGAAAATGGGCCAGCCTGAAGTCATGTGTTGGACACAGATGACTCCTGACCAGGGTCATCTCTCATGCTTGCAGGCCCTGGCCCACCATCCGAGTCTATAGTGTGCACCAACGTTACCCTCACCCATGTGTCTGAGGCCGAGGTGGCTTGAACAGAGCAGCGTCACATTCTGGAAAGGTCACAGTGCCATAAGCCCCACTGATCCATTAATGAAATCAAATATGAACAGCAGTCAAGTTTCTAGGAGTCCCCCGTGTGACTCAGCAGCCAAATCCCTATTTTTGAACGGTAACCGGAGAATTTAGGAAAGTCAGGGAAACCACACTCTGGAGGGCTTTTAGCTTTTCAGAGTGTAATTTTGACACTTCAGAAGGGTATTGCAAAGGTCAGCCTTCCAAGGCTCTGCACACATGGACCTTTTGAAACGGTCAGTGGGAATTGTGGCTGCTCAGTACCTGCAAATTGCTCTCCGACATTACAATATCAGGAAATTCTTGGTGATTAAAGAGAGACTGCCCTACACGATGTGGTTTTAAATGTGTGAATTTCAGCCAAGTGGGTAATACCAGCCACTACAACACCAAGATAAGTTCTTTCTGCTCCACGGTCAAATATGAACATATGACTTCATCTCATGTGGGTGCCATTCATGTACTTAATATAAATGTTACTGCTGTTCTTCACAGTGACTTCTCCACGGCTTTGTTCTGTCAGAGAACTGGGTTTAGCTGGTTTAAGAAAAAAAGTGTCCTCACCAAGGGGAAACATTTCTGGTTCAGTTCTGGGTCCTCTAGGGCTGTGAGATGCAGCACCCCTGACTGCAGTTGCTACTGTAAACTTGTGGTACAACAGGCACGAAGGCTGCTCCTTCTCAGGCTGGCTAACAAACACACACAATATTGCAAAAACAGAGACTCACACAAACACGTACAAGTGTTCAATATGCCATCCATGTTGTCTTAAGTAAAAAGAAAAAAACAAACAAGAAGTTGCACTTATGGATCAAAATACATTTATGTAGACTCACTGTTCTCCAACTCCTGGTCTCCTAAAGCCAATGCTGACCATAACCCCCAAATTCTCAATTTAGTCAGGGATTTCAATATGAAGCTGCACATCTGTAGCTGTTAAGAATTGGAAGAACCAGTTACTTATGCTTAAACAGAAGCTCCCCTTCTCTTATAGTAGAGTGGAAATTAAAACCGCAAATTGCTCTGAGTAATTTTATCCTTGGTACCACAGCAGAGGAGGACCAAGACCTTGGGAAAATATTTGGGCCTTGCCTTTTAACTTAATAACACATTCACCTGGATTGAGGGAAATTTTCTTTGTTGAATCCAAAATAAAAGAGCCTTTCCAAGGAAAGCTCTTGCTTCCCCCCCCTCCTTCCCCAGGTCAGCAACAGTTCACAGCAAGGTGCCTTCTGGGAAAAGAGAGTCACAGCAAATGGCCAGATTCAGGAGCCCCAACAAACGCTGAAGCCCTATAATGCTTTTCCGCAGCAGGTTTAAGGTTACAGATATAATTAGGTTAGAGTGGCTTGTACAGTATGTCTGATTTCAAAGTGAAATCAGAGTATTATGCATAATATTATGCAAAGCGCCATAGCAACAGTAAGGCAGACTTCTAAGAAATGCTAATGAGATAAGCTGTTCTGCAAAAACCCTAACCTGTCCAAGCGAAAAACAAACAGGTTACTTAAAATTCATACAAGAAACTCACAGATTCCTTCCACAACAACCCCCATGACATAAAACATCGTATCGCACCATCACAGGCACAAGGTCCATACAGCAGACACCCTTCCGTAACCCTCTGCTCCCCAAAATCCCCATCTTGTGGGATTTTTCAGCTCCGGGTAAAAACCAGCAGCACAACGTGGATGCCAGAGCCCGGGAAGGTGAACAACAGGTCCCTCTGCCCTGGACCACCCCCCCAACCTCAGTGATGCAGAACCTGCTCTGAGCACACGGATCTGGCATCCAGGGACAAAGTAAAACTTGATGAAAAGTGTGTGCGCTGGGGGGGGGGAGATGCAGGAAGCAAAACCCACCAACAAACCAAATCTAAACCAAAAAAGACCTTGAATGATTTACTGAAGAACATGAAACCCATGCACAAAAAGGAAAGGGTAAAAGGGGTAGAATTGTTCCAGACAGAATTTGATCAATTCAACCACCACAACTAATTGGTTTATATTTCAGGTTAAGACAAGGAAAGAATAATGCAGTAAGTACTTGAATAAACCAAACTGATACAAAACCAGTTGGCCTAATAAGCCTCAAATACATGTTCAAGAGCTGGATTAAGCAAATGCAGAGCTATGGTGTTAGTTCTGAGGTGCAGGGCACATGCTTAAGCCTAACACAGCTTTTGAGAAGTGCTTTCAGGAAAGGAGAGAGCTACAGGAGCTGGGGAATTACAAGCCAGTCCATTTATCTCCAGTCACCATAAAAATGCCATTCAAGCAATCAAAGATGTGAAGGCACCTGCAAAAAAAGAGCATTTGCCAACAGGTTTGTTCAGAATGGATCATGCTGGGTCACCAGTTCCTGCAGGGACAGTCAGAAGATGCCAGAACTTCACTGCGTCAAGTGTCCAACCATGTCTTCTGTGGATAAACAAGCTGGGCTTGGCTGAAGGCTCCCTTCACATGAGGGCACATGGTCTGGAAGACTGTGCTTATGGACCTCTGTCCTGTCTGCTTTGATGGACACCAGCCCTGGGCCTGCTGCTGGTGGACATTATCATTAATACCAGAAAAGAGCCCTGGAACAACCCTGATATATTGAAGAAGTGACCTGGAAACTGAATGGAACCAAACAGGAGCGAGTTCAGCACTTAGGATTCATTGGTGAGGAGGCAAGACAGCCCTTCTGCAGAGAGTGACCTGGGCTACTGGGCTAAAAAAAAAAACCCTTAAGTGTTCTGCTGTCACAGGGAAGGCAAGTGTCCTAGCCAGGTAGATGGATGACCAGCCATCAAAAGTAATCTCTCTGCTTCCTCGGCAATGCAACAGCTCACCTGGCATGGTAGCTCGAGTTTTAAATACCTTATTTGAAAAAAATCCTTCCCTGGCACTAACTGATCAACAGAAAAGAAACATTTAGTCAGTCCCTTAGGAAAGCATGACCCAAGAACAGAGATGAGATCAATCAGGCCTGGTGAATGTAAGGAGGTAAACATGGGGAGCACAAGTCCACTGTCTCCAAAGAGATCAAAAGGTGAGAGTGATCCATTCTCTGTTCTTCAGAGGATCGGTGAGAAATGGGGTTGTAATTCTGTGAGGAAGGTTCCCATTAGACACTGTGAAAAATGTTCAGTTAAGGGCTGTGATTGAGTAGAGCATGTTGCCCGTGGAGCTGCCATCACTGGAGACGCCTCACAGAGGGTCTGGCCAGACATCCATTGGCAGCACTGATTTAGGGGCACAACTTGGAAGGTTAATACCGTTCTTACAGGCTATCATGAGGTCTGTCCACTTCCATTTTCCAATATTTTCAGAGAAAAATATCTGTACAAAGAGGTGCTGTCTCAAGCACATATGCCTCAATATCTAGAATTTTTTGAGTTACCTTTATATTGCTGGCTTTTACTGTCTACAAAATTGGGCAGATGAGCTTTCTCTCCCATCAGCTGCAGGAGGCAGGAGAACTGCTGCAGGTGGAGCCCAGGCCACACTGTGCCTCATTTCCTTGGAAGCATCTTGTGCCAGAAAGGCTTGTGGGGAGTCCTGGCTCAGGCATGAAGACCTGTCCTCCCTCCTGCGCTGCCAGGAAGACCCTAAGACCGCCAAACCAACAGACCCACCAGAACCAGACCACACCAGCGCTTCCCAGTGCCAACTGGGCTGCCTCAGCACAGGAACTGTAATTTTCACCTCCCCAGTAAGCACCGATAAATCCGCCCTTCAATTTGCAGCATGATGGGGGTCATAAAGGCTGAAGTTAAATTGTCTTTTAAATTTCTACTGAATGTGTTGGTTTTTTTCCCCTCTCCAAAGCCACCAGATCTTAATTCAGTAAAGTCCACAAGATCCAGCTTTAACAGAGCTGTTCAAGATATAATTACAGCAAATCAGACCTTGAAGTGTATTATCTAGAAAAAAAAAAAAGAAGAAAAAGGAACACTTCAATACAGCTCCACTTCAGAAGTCCACATTTGCTATTTATGTAGCTGAAAATTTTAGATAAAATAAATGCCAGTTTCATCCTGCACACATCCCATTCTTCATCATCTCAGAACGCTTCTGGACAATCTTGCGTTCAGCAACTGCCTTGAGTATTTTTTTCAGTACGACACTAATAAACCCGAAGAGTCAGCAAAGCCACAGCACCACGTGTGCCGTTTCAGGTGGCATATTAAAGCCTTGCTAATCCAGACAGACACTGTTCCATCGAAGTGGGGTTCAATATTATCACCTACAAATCAGGTTTTGCTTTATAAAATGTAATGGAAAATGCTAATAAGATTTACTCGTGAAATGAAATTGGATTATATCTTATCTATTTTAACTTGATTTGGTATAGTATTCCTTCTTCATAAGCCAGCAGCTTCAATTTCTTTTTTCTTTTCCTCCTCTCTCAGAATTCAGGCAGACAAATGCACCACAGATTCTCAGGCCACCATTTTTAAAAGGGAAATTGTGGGGGACAGACATAAATTAAGTACAAATTGTAGATTATGCAATATGAAGCAGTAGAAAGGAAAAAAAAAAACTCATAAAGCCATTAGAGTTATAATTTATGTGCTGCAAGGCAGATAGCAAACCCGTTGTTTATGTACAGTTAGAAGCTGCCCAGCCAAGGAACTTGAAATTCAGAAAGTAATTTAAACCTGGTAATTTTCTTGTACATGCTTGGATGACTGAACAGCCGCTATATGCGATGAATATCCATATTCAAAATTATGCTTATACCCACCGTAACCGCTCAGGGCTCATTGATACATTCTATTAACCGGGCACAATAAAACCTTGATTTATTCCACAGTTATCAGGTCTGCAGTACAGGAACGTTCCTTTTAATAACAGGGAAACAGTATTAAAAATCGTCAGCAGCAGTGGTTAAGCGATCAGACTCCTGCAAATGCGGTGCCGCGGCGTCACCGCTGCCTGGGCTGGGGTCACTGTACCAGACACAGTGGAAGGAGACAGAGGTGGAACAGGGGGTTGCTCAGACTCCAAAGTGAAGATGCAGGGCTGGTGCTGAGCCCACCAGCAGGGCATTCACAGGAGAATTTTAAAAGTTTGCAAAACCAGGAAAACAAATAAATAAATAAACGGGAAGTTTGGGGAGGATGGAGGGAGTAAACCTTGCTCTTCATTAGTTTGTTACACAAAGGAACAGATGGTTTTGCAAAAGAGGAAACAGGACTGAAGAACATAAAAGTCACAGAATGGTGTGGGTTGGAAGGGACTTTGAAGACCATTCAGTACGACCCCCTGCCACCCCCTGGGCAGGGACACCTCCCACCAGCCCAGGTGGCTCCAAGGCCCCTCCAACCTGGCCTTGAACCCCTCCAGGGATGGGGCAGCCACAGCTTCTCTGGGCAACCTGGGCCAGTGCCTACATTTGACTAAGGAAACTCTGCCCACCCCAGGATAACAAACGGACCCAAAGGCTTCCTCTCTCCTTTTACATCTCTCTTGTTAAGAGCTTTCCAGATTTAAAACTTTAAAACAAATTTGGTAGGTGCTTCTTGTAAATAGTGACTAGCAGACAAAGCACAGCTCTCCTAAGTGAAATATTTAGCTTTTCCTGGTGGAAATCTGTCCTGCTGGGCCAGCTGAACAGACAGCAAGTGTGCAGAATTCTGCTGGTTTGGTCACATGCACCGTGTCCCTTTTTGAACGGGGCTGCCCACACTGAGGTTCTGGGAAGCAAAGCTCATCCCAGCAGCATCAGCCCCCGCAGCACGTCCCACCCACCACAAACCACACACCCCAGGGCTGCTGCTGCTGGGATGAGCTCTCCCAGCAGTATTCAGCTCCATCAACTGCCAGGAGCCACTTTTCTGCCTGGTCAGAAGGGATGAGCAGCAGCAGCAGGGAGCAGATGCTGGGAGTGCTTTAGCATTGCGCTTGAACAGCAACGGGGACAACAGACGAATGCCGACAGGAGCGCGTTGGCAATTAGCTGACTACAACAAATCAATCAAGTATACCAACTGTTTCATGCTGCAGCCAGATCCTAGTTTTACATTGCTTCAATTTCACTCCCCCAGTCCTTTTCTTCTTTGGTTGCAAGAAATTATATATATATATATATATACACAGACAAACATACATAATGCTCCACATCCATGGATTTACAGGTTTGCCTGAACCTGGTTTAATGCCACATGGGCCCACACGCTTCCAGCTTATCCCAAATAGCTGAATCGGGACAGAGATCAGCTCAGACACTTTATTCAAGTATTTATCCATTTATTATTTTTTTTTTTTGGTTGATTTAGCAGCCCATAATATGTTTCTTACAGCAGACAGAGGTACTCTCACACTGGATACCGCAGTCAAACCGAAGCACCCCTTGTTTGTGGTAGGCACCAAGGAGGAGTATGACCACCTGAGCCTGCACATACGTTGTTTCTCCCCTTATCCTCTCAGCTTGGTGTTTGGGAAGAACAAATCCCATCCCACTGGCAACCCATCCCAGTGCTGCCAGCCACACAGGAGCTGCTGGTCCCGCTCCCAGGTGCCACAGCAAGTCCTTCACCCACCATGCAGACCCACAGCCATGGCTGGTGGAAGGGCCAAGGGCTGGGGAAGGAGCAGCCCACCGCTGCTCAGCTTGGCTTTCTCAATGCTGCCAGAGCTCCTCTTTCCCACTCATGAGCATCCAACAGACTGAAAACTCACATTAAGGAAATGGTGAACTGAGGTCACACATAGTTCCAGTGTTGATGTGACCCAGGGTGCAAGGCACACATCAACTAGCTCATCAGCAGCACACTGCATTTAAGAACTTAACCCAGAACAGGGTTCTGGGTTAAGTTCTTAAATGGTTTAGCCAGGGTTTAGCCACCTAAGTTGATGCTCTTGTTTTAACTAGGATTCAGGAAAGGTTAGATCCTGGCTGAGAAGGCAAGAGAGATTCCATGAGTATAACGCCTCCTCTGTGTTCCATTTTTGTTGAAAACAATACAAACAGACACCAAAACAACCACTAAACAGACTTACCAAACTGTCCCTTTCTGTGAGCACTTAGAAAGCTCCCAAGACAGCTAGTTTCACCCTTATTGTAATCCCCGTGATACACAATGACACAGATGGAATATTTGTTTGTTAGAACTAGGCTGAGCACATCATTCCTTCTGGTCCCTGTTCCAAGTTATTTATCAAAACATCACAAAACATTTGAGCACAGTTTGTATGAGAATTGTCACCCAGACCACCCCAGGCACACCCCTGCAAGTACCTGCACAACTTCTATTGACAACATACAGTGCAACATGGTCACTTGTCCCATAGGACACCATCCATTATGGTTTTTCTTCCCATACGGACCCTAGTTTTTAGGGCCCTTTGGGTGATTTTGGGGAACTCAGCAAAACTGATGTCGGCAGAAACACATCAATGAGGGCAGAGCAGTAGTGAGGACAGTGATGGACTCTGCATGAGCCCCCCTTGAAGTCTGTCCTTATGATCTGGGAAGCAAGGACTGTACATTATTCCAGAGACCAAGAGCAGAGAGGAAGCAGGATGTGCATGACCTCATGACCAAGCAGGAGAGAAAGCTCTGTGAGACCCAGCACATGACCAAGCTCTTCTATAAACATTAGTGCATCATTCCACCATGTGCCAGGACATCAACAACTCCAAGAACCCTGATGCCATATAAACAAGGAGAGCCCAGTCAACTCTCGGACAGAGGAACATCCCACAGACACCCAGGTAGCATGGCTAGTCCCATCAGCAACCCACCCACAACAGCCCACCTCCCAGCTCTGCAGCCACTGAGGGACAGGGGGCCTTGCTACCTACAGCACACTGACAGGGCCAAGGTCTGCGGAGGAGACACAAAGCTGAAACCTCAAAAAATTGCAGTCAATAAAGAAGCCACAACAATTTTCAAACCAGAAGCTGTTACAAATTACAAGCTGGGTAATTGCACTTAACCTAAGAAAAATCATCATGATAATGAATGAGAGCAATTATTCCTGTTTTCTTTCCTTTTTTTTTTCCTCCTCACACTGGAGAAGGAAAGAACACTGTTATGAATGTCATACCATGTGCTAAACCAAGCTCAGTCCCAAGTCAGAAAACACCCCACCAATGTGGAAGGCCCAGCAGGTCAGACCCATGAGGCTACAGAGACAGGTTACAGGTGACATTAGTGGCTCCTGGTGTCACCCACCAAGATCGCTGCAGCACAACTGTGCACCAGCAGGGTTCTCCTTGCCGGCACACCAGAGCAACCGCACAGAACAGCTTGCTGTCTCTACTGGGAGTACTTCAAATTTCCACAGGGATCCATCACCATCTAATCACCCCAACAGAGTTTCAAGAAGTTACTCATCTCCTTCTATTATTGCACAACTGTGGCAAATTAAATCAGAAACACTTCAGCCCAACAACCACAGCAGTCCTCAGAAGTTGCTCAAATAATTACTCAAAAAATGACTCCAAAAACCAACATCTCAACACAGCAGTGAGAGCACCTGCTAAGAGACCACAACAGCACGACTGTCCCCTGGCAGACAAAAGGAGGATTTGAACCTTAATCTAATTTCCCCTTCCTTTGGTGAGGCTAACGCACACATCAATTACCACAGAGCACTTTTCTACTCTAAGACCAAAACCAAATACACTCCAATTCCACCGCAAGCAGCAGTTCTCTGCATTAGGCTTTTCTGCTCAGCCACATCCCTCTTCTCCACTGGGTTTAGTCATTAAAGAAACAACATGACTTACAGTTTACTGTGACTTTTACTTTTTTCACATCCGGGACTGAGACATCATTTTCCGCGCTGCATTCATACTCCCCAGCCTGGTCTCTCGTAATTCCGTAGATGTCCAGGTACTGTCCGCTCTCAAATGGTTTTGCTGAAATGAAATGATTAGAGAAGAAAATTACTGGAAGCTGAGCACAAAGCACCTGAAGCTTCACCAGGATCTGAACACAGCTGGAAGGCTTTGCTAGGTGCTGCTGGTAAACATGTCCAAGAGGAGCCGGGCAACAACAACAGCTTCTGCTTGGAAATCCCAGTTCCAAGCCCGGGCTGCAGGAGAGGACACTTGGCCAAACCCACGAGCTGACCCTGCCCCACAGTCAGACATAGCACCCTCAAGACACATAAGAGCAAATGGCTAACACATCTCTGTACCTGATGGACTTCACAGGTGACAAGACATGGCCCTTGCTCAGAACCTTGCTTTAAGGTTTCAGCATTCTTTAGGGCTTATAGTTTGCACCTGGGTGGACATCTGCCCACTAGAGCCATCAGAAGCAAAGCCAGCAATCAGGGCAAGCTAAATGGAGAAACAGCCCAGCCCTGGAGCTGCTGGTTCACCCCTGCTGTCGGTAGCCCCAACGTCGACTTCTCATTTCAGGTGACCTCACTTTTCAATGACCATTTGACCGTGTACCTCTTCATTAAGACACAGAGGGTGGTAAACCTCATCAGCTGGTGACCTCCTGCACCCCGAGGGCTGCCAAAGCCAGAGGGGTCCTGGAGACAACCAGCAGCTGATCATCTCTGATGGGTGGCCATGGGTGCAAAATGGGTGGGTTGTCCCACATTTCTGAAAGATGTGACTCCTTGGTATGTTATATGTGAAGCTACTAATTATCTTAGATGGCAAGAAGAGTTATGTGATTCCAAGGCTAATTTGTCTCCACTAGACACGGAGTCACAGCATGCACAGGCTGTTCTGTAGTTTTCTTAATTCCCAGCATCTCCCAGCTTTTCCCACTGCTGCCTAGTTCAAAGTTCACCTCTCTATTTTCTTTTGAGCAGCGCGCTCAAAAGGTGGGGAGAAAATTAATTGTTTTACAGTCCTCACCAAGGTGTTCACCACGTGATAAACCAAAAAATGTTAAATATAAGTTTTATCTTAAAAAAATATGTCACGACTACAGACACTGGAAATGACAGGCCTAAAGGCTAAACAGACTTGCTCAAAAAGTTTTCCCCCACAGACAAGCTTTTAATTGACTGTTAATAACTTTGCAACTTATGGAGCAATGACAAAAACCTGAACCGGGTAGTGAGAGCTAAGGAGAACGTTATGTCCACGTCCATCACAGCAGTGAATTTCATTTGCTTATCTGTTCATGGATTAATGTTTTCAAGTGCACAAGGTTCAAAACATCAATTATAACAGTGCATCACTTAGCAAGATAGTGCTCATTAATAAGCACAATATACATGCCTGTCACGGGAAAGAGCCCAAGTCAGCACTGGCTGTGTAAAGCAGAAAGATAAGACTGAAATTGGAAAACCATTGTGAACTGAAGTGAACATTCATAAAATGCAATGAAATAATTTATGGGATATGAGAAGTTGCACAAGAATGATTTTTTTTTCTCTTCCATGTTTTTTGTAGGAATAAAGTACAGAAAAATCCCCTTCCACACACAAACCAGCTGCTACTCTTCACGTCATGGCCCTCATCCTGCTCCACTTTGGCCATACTGAACAATTTTCTAAAATCTTATTTACTATCACTTTGTAGAGCAGTGAAAGATGCAAGGCCTCTGCCCGCAGAGAGGAGAGTCCTTCCAACGAGATTTGTTCTAATACCAAGAATATATATATGAAATGCAAATTTCTCCTTTGTGTCAGGTTAAAAATTACTATTAAATTATAAGATTATAGTGCTGTCCAATGTCAATACTTCCTTGGATATATGGCACGCACCAAAATATTGTATACTGAATAATTTATGCTGTATCCTATCCCAATTCCCAGCATCAGTTTGGAAAAAAAGGAAAAAAAATAAAATCCCCAAGTATCTGGAATTACATAAAAATAGTCATTTGTGTTTTGGAGTTAAGCTAAAAACAAACTATCTCTGCTTTAAATTCTTCTTTTAATGTAAACATAACTCCCCAGGTGATAACCTAGTTTCTCCTCTCCCAGCTTTTGGTTTTTAAATTATTCTTGGCTTGTAGCCACGCTCCTGGCACTGGCCTTGCCACCAGAGGGGATGATGCTCAGCTCAGCCGGGGGCGGCGCAGCCCCACTCCCTGCCCACAGAAGTGACGGGTTTATGTGTTTGTCACAACTCTGCTACGGCAGAAGCAAGACCAGCTCCCGGGGGTGGCGAGGAGGCACCCGTCCGGCTGGAAAATATCAGCAGGATTGGTGTTTTGCAGGGAAAGAAATATGGATTCTGGTGTGACACCAGCCCCATGGGTGCTGCTGGGGGTGGAGGGCAGCACAGCAAATTCCCACCGCTCCAGTGGTGGGCACTGGGTGGGAGTTCCCACAATAAAACACAGTAATTCCTGGAAGAGCGGTTTGCCAAAATGCCCGTCAGCGCTCATCATCAGAACCTTTGTATTTATGGGGATCTAGTGCTGAGCTATTAACCTAATTTATGCCACAAACTCCGTGTGCATTTTTACAGTGCTCTAAACCCCACGGGTTTTATGCAACTCACGTACACCTTTGAAAACATTCATATTAAGTCATTTTTAAACCCTCGTGTCCCCAGAAATTTAGCATCCAGATCAGATAAGAAAGCTTTTAGTAAATATTTGAGATAAATATTTTTCTTAGGGAATACACAGATACCACGTTTCATCTTTCCTACTCGTCTGCACAGTGTTTCATCTTCTTCAGCATGTTTTCAGTTCTAGAGATTTCCCATGGCTGTGTGGGAGAATTTAAATCATGTTATGCGAAAGGTATATGCATCAGTATATGTAAGTGCATTTATGTAGTGTTACATCCACATCCAACTCAAAAAAAAAAAAAAAAGGGATGTTCATAAGCAGTGGGGAGAATAAATTGTGCATGAAGATATTGCTGAATGACGATGAGTTTCAGGAGACAACCCTGTTTTCTCACTGATTTTTTCTGTGATGTCCTACAGCCTGGGGTAACCCCTCCTTGCTCTGCCCTTCTGCACCCCACGTGCATTTTATGGACCCACCAAGACATCAGGAACGTGTTTGGTTGGCTTTTCTGGCCACAGAACCAAAAGACTTATCAGATTTGGTATCTGAGAGAAAGGAATCTGGAAAGTTCATTAGCACCAGTCCATCAGCCTGAGGTCGTGCCAGCCCAGATCTTTGATCAAAGATGGAAAAAAACTGTTTGTTGAAGCCAAAGAGACATAAACATGAGAGTGCCTTGTGTCCAGGGTCATTCCTGATGGGTTTTTTAGGAGAGCTCTGAACTAGACTCACTGAGACACATAGTGATATGCAAGTAAATCTGCTCAGGACATCTTGGGTTACAGGGCCAGGCTCTCCAGCCAGGAAGGGAAACGCCTGTGACACTAACCTCAGACACCTATTTTCTGCTACTGCCATGTGATATGACACCTGATAAAACATCACACTTGTTATTCCTCCAGAGAGTACACAATTAAAACTGCATTCTCCTACCACATGTGTGGTACCTGGCATCAGGTGTAGCATGTGTCCCATTGCCATATGGACCGGCTCTCAAAGGCTTGGACAGATGGTTTTTGCAAGAGGAGCAATCTCCTCCCCTGATGTTAAACATAAGTCAGTAAGAGGGAAAAGCTGGTGGCAGGCCAGGGTAGCTCCAAAAAACTCTGAGGACTTCATCTGAACTAAGGGGGACTTTTTTTCCCTATTTTCTTTTTCAATAGGATATGAAATAACTATAGCACAGCCCCAATTTAGGACTGGGAGAGTGGGGAGTGCGAGGCTGAGCTGGCACCAGTTCCTTGTTTATCGTGGGCTCAGGACACTTCAGAGGTGGGCACGAGAGAGCAGAGGAGGCACAAAGACCCCAGCATGGGCTCATCCTCATGTCTGATGCCTCAACAATGAGGACGGGGCTCAGTTTGAAAGGACAGAAGGTGGTCTCCAGTGATGATCCGATGGTCACCAGATGCTTAGAGTAGCCTGAAATCCTTACAGTCCTTCTTGGTCTCAGGGGCTGGGAGGAAATATGGGATCAAGGGTGCGAGGAGGCAACTGGAGACGAGTTGTTGTGGGATGCTGAGAGTGATCTAAATCTTAAACAATTGGATTCACCCAGAAAAAATGATCTGAAGCAATTTCTACTACTCATTATGGATTCTGGGTTTGAAGTTACAGCAAGGGCTGTAATTGGATAGCATATGCCTCTCTAAGGAACTGCAGGTAACATGAACAGCTCGCTGTCTACTAGGAGAATGGCCCTATCACATTAGGGACCATTTAAACATTGATTGTTGAAGGCCATTTCATTTTACAGAAGCCACGCTCCACATTGGAAAAGAAAAATCACATAAAATGTGCAGCAAAAAAATAATTCCAAAACTGACAGAAAAATTGAGGGCTGGGAGGAGATCTCCCAGCTGACAACATGAAACAAGAAGAGCAAGTAGAGCAATTTTGTAAGTGAGGAATGCTGATAAAAGAAAAGAGATGTGAACGTAGATCGACAGGGGAAAGTTTCAGAGGTGGAGACAAACAAATTGTGAGAATTATATGGGTATGGAGAGAGGCGTCTGGGGAGCTGGGTGTGCATGTAGTGAGGGCAAGGGAAATCTCAGCCAGGTATCAGGAGATGTCATGTGCAGAGGGAAGAGGTTTGCTCCTCCAAGAGAAGTCATCACAGTTGGTTTTCCTCAGTTCCTCAATTTCCTCAAATTTTCTAAATTTACATCATCTTCTGTCCCTGTACAGAACCACTGTGTGTCTGAGATTCATGGAGTTATGATGTTTTGGAGGAAATCTGAATTTTCTCTTTGCTGTCTCTTGCAGACTTCACCCCATGGTAAGCTCATACTCCAGAAGGTGGACTGATTCGTCTGCCTTTGCAGCCCAGTATTAATACAAAGGAGAGTCAGCTCCATTTTAATACCTGTGGAGAATATGGCCAACCAGATGCTACTTTGGAATTAAAAACCCACTTGAGACAGTAGGTTTGTCTGCATGTTATGTCTTTTGGATATTTAGTTTCATGTATATCAGCCCGCACGCTGCAGAAGGCAGAGGCAAAAGTAAAGACTTGCAAATGCCAGGCTTTTTTTCCATGGGAAAAAGACAGCAAAGAGATCATCTCTGTCCATCATGACATGCAAAGTGCTCTTTGGCAGGAGAGGGGTCGACAAGAGCTCCTCTTACACTGAGGCTGAAGTGTCTTCTGCAGCCAATAGCTGAACTTGAACATCTCCAGTCTGAAAACAGCCTCAGAAAACCCCACCTCTTTCTCTGCGAAACAAAAATTAAAACCATGTAAGGAAGAACAGGGCAATGTTATTTTAATAACAAAAATACATGATTAAATCTCACTTGATCTTATTTGTAATTCCTAGCACTTAATGTGAGGGGTTGGCTCTTGGGAAGGGGATAATTGTTCCCAACGAAGCTCCACACCTGTAGGGGCTTTTGGAAGAGACTTGGGCTGTTGGTCAGCGAGAGGTTGGGGAAGCCCTGGGGCTGGGGAGCAGGAGGGATGGGGAGCCAGAAGGATGGAGGGCAGCAGCCTGGATGGTCTCCTCAGGTGCTCACCCTGGGGTAAAGGACCATGGTCACCCTTTTCTGTTGTCTGGTGGCTTCATAACACCACTTCCTCCTGCTGCTGCTGTATCGAGATGAAGCACAGCAAATCACAGCTCATTAATTATGGACTGATTATCTGTTTGGCTCAGCTACATTTGTTGATCCCTCCCATTGTATATTAGTTTTCTGACTGCAGTTTGTTGCAACTGCAGGCAGCACTAGGCTTAAACCTATCACTAATGACTAACTTTCTCATATTTCTTCACACCCCTCAAAAGCAACACTATTTTACAAGAAAACATACATTTTGAATAGAATCCTTAGTATGTTTAAAACACAATTTATTCATCAAAATGCCCAGAAGAAATGATTCTGGGAAATAAACCAGCAAGTACTGCAGGTGAGGTCAGGATGAGTGTGGTGTCTACTGTTCGCTCGCTGTCACTTCCCTGGAACATCTCCCTCTCCCAGCCTGGGGGTCCTGCCTACAGTCCTCCTGGAGGGGACGTCCCCAGGGGATGACACCTCCTTGTCACAAAGCCCTCCAGCCACCGCCTCGGTACCAACACCCACTTTAAAGCGGGGCAAGATACAAACAACAGTAACAAAAATAATAAAAACAAATAATTATCAGAGTATTTGAAAAATTATATAGAAAAAAGGAGCGTCTTATTGGATTTCTGAGATCATCTGTTACTTTTCTCTAAGAATTAGTGTGAGCCCCAAAATTGGCCTGATCTATTCACAAGACCAGTGTCTCCCAAAATGATCAGGAGGGACACTACATGAAGGGAAGGGGCAAAGGGGTGAAATCCACAGTTCCTCGGTTTGGCTTTGAACATTAAAGATTTTGTTTCTCTGAATTGTCTTCTGTGACTCCTACATTGTTCACTCAAAAGTGCAGCATTTCTCCAATAAAAATGAACTAATATCTGAAGGCATAAAATAAGCCTGCATTAAAATTCTAATTTTCATAGCACTTCATGAGTTATTAATGAGTACATCTACTTTTATTGAAAAGCAACAAATATTTCCCATTTATTAGGAAATTGTCAGAAAGTTCATACTTATTTCTGTTTAATGTTTTTGTATGGTTTTAGTTTGAACCTCTGTATTTCGCTAAGATTGTAATCTTACTCTCATTTCTCACTCCCTTCACAAAGACACAATTATTTCACCAGTTTGAATACTCTTCTCCTGACAACCATATCTTAACAACAATTTTTTTCTTCAGCCTTTTAAAATATTTTAAGAAGACATGATGATTTCTAAGAACACCTTTAATTGTTCGTGAAGAGATGCTCAAACTTCTAGAATGGTCCTGCTAAAAATGACATTTTTCTAAGAATTCTTCCTCAGAAAACTCCTGGCCACACACAGTGTAGTGTTACCTGACTCCAGAGCAATGGATCGTGATACCAAATGTCACTTAATTGGATTCTAATACAAAATCTCTCAAGAATGGTACTTATAAGTATCATTGGGAAAAAAAAACAAGGCCAAAAGTCCCATAACCTGCCAGCAAAAGACACCCTCTTTTGGATGGGAGAGGTGTGATTTTGGAAGTTCTCCATTTTTTGTTTATCTGAAGGCAAACCACAGCATCACAACAAGCAGTTTATATTGAGTACTCGTGTTTGCACTGCTGTCTCTAAACTGTTAATTAATCCCCTCATTTACTCCGCCTGGAGCTCCGTACCATTTCCCCGCGTGGTCCTGGGCGGCTGCCAGCCGTGTGTTTGATATCAGGGAACCCTTGATTTAATGACATGCGATGCCTTTACTAACCAAAAACCTCCCCTTCAGGACCATGGGCCAAGCCATTAAATTCATATGAAATATTAATCACAAACCTTCGAGTCCCCAAACGCTCGTAGCATGGACCCATCCACCTACGCAACTGCCACGTGCCCATCGGAGGGATGTCTACCCATCACGAGCACGTTGTTTTTCTTGTGTGAGCGCTGATGAAAGATGCTGAGTTCCTCAGGAGCCATCCTGTGTCCCAGGGGACACACACTTTGGGTGTTTTTTGGGGAGACCTTGCTTGGCCATGCATGGGAGCAGCTCCGTGTGGCACATTTGCAGCTGAGGAAGCACTTGGGTAGGAGCAAGTTGTTGCATTTGGGATGTTCAACCACCCAACGAGGTTTGCACATTGAGAGGGGTTCACTGTGGTGGCTCATCCTATATCGCAGTAATTTCTGCAGCTGCACTAATTGCTTAGGTGCCCAGCCTCAGCTGGTGGGAGCCCAAATCCCGTGTGCTGTGACTCCAGTGCTAACAGAGAACTTGGCAGGCTACAGATGGGGGGATCTACTGACTCCTGGAGGTTCCAGCCAGAGCTTCCAAGTCAGAGAAGTAGGCACCTCTGTACAATAAAAAATGCAAAGCAATGAGCTTGTGTAAAGTACTTGCAGGAGAGAGCTGTCAGCCCTCAGCTGAGTGTTGAGTGGCCTCCCCAGACCGCACAGAATGAGGAGTTTAGATCAATGCAGAAAAAGACAGGATGTTCTCCATAAAGCCAGTCTAGGAGCTTGACATGAAACCTTTGTAAAACCCAATGGTATCTGAGCCTTAAATTAACGTTATCCTGGTCAGTGTAACATACTGGTGTTGAAGGCGCTGCTTCTGAAACCAGCTGGTGCCAACACATACAACACATGGCCAAGAGACAATATGTAGGTTCCTTTAGTGGCTCAGGACAGCTGAGAGCACATTCCTGTCCTTCCCTCCTCCCACAGCTGGGACAGACGTGGTTGGCAGATGCCAAGGGCTGAGTGGAATGTAGGAGGAGCCAACAGGGTTGTGTAGGACTCCTTTGTTTGTCTCCTCCAGCTCCCCTTCCCCGATCACAGTCAATCTCACCCCGTCACTGCTGCTCATCCCTGCCCCAGTCTATCTTTGAAGGTTTCCTGGCTCATCTCCAAACACTTCCAGCTCAGTTGCAAGGAACAGATGTTTGGGCTCAGCCTGGTAATGCTTCACCTGAACAAGGAGCCCAGCGCCAGCACCGTAATGAAGCTGTTGCCTGCAAGATGAGTGATGATGGCATACAGGAGGCACATCATTGTCATTGCTGATCAGGTTAAATCACTGAATTATCTTACATTCCACTGCTTAGACACCTAAAGGGAAACAGCTTTGCTTTTGGTATAATGTGGCAATAAATCTACCTCTGTTTAGGGACACTGGCTGCGTGTCATTGCCACTTGGAACCCCACGTCTTGCCTGGGCAGGAGCTCGCTCCACTCTGCACCCACGAGCACATCACAGGGTCCGGCCTCAAAGGCTGGTCTCCTGCAGGATGTCACCTTGATGAAGAGGTAACTCCTCTGGGAGAAACCCCTTCATGACCTGTAGGGTTATTACCAAGCGGCTGGGGAAATGCAATCATAGAATCCTTTTGGTTGGAAGGCAGTTTTAAGATCATCAAGTCCAACCATCAACCCCACACTGACAAACCCACCACTAACCCATGTCCCTCAGCACCACATCTGCCCGGCTTTGAAATACCTCTAGGGGTGACAACTCCACCACTTCCTTGGGATGGAATCACTTAAAAAGGGAGACAATGGAAAATGACTCCAGGCATTGCAAACCCAAACCCATGAACCAGGAAACAATAATCACCAATTTTAAACTATCTGGGACAAAGCAGCTTGGGAGAAATAGGTCTTTTTGGATGGTAGCTTTGCTGGGCTGTTTGGAGTACCTGCTAATTGGAGTCTGAATGATGAAACTGGGAAAAAGTGGTTTGATGGCGAGGTCCTTCTCAGGACTAGATTGGTGCTGGGAGCAGCTTCATTGGGCAAAGGCAGCAGCTGAGCGGAGGGTGGATGAGAGCAGCTTCTCAAAGGTCAAACATTATCTCATGTACAACCGCAAAAACAGAGGGAAGCAATGGTGTGAAATAACCCTGAGCAGCAATGACATCTGTTAGATATATACAATTCAGTAGGACGAAAGACAAAAGTCAGAATCTTCTGTTTCTAAGACTTTCTGCTTTAAAACTATTTTGAAGCAAGAGACAGAGCATTTTGAAAGGGAGCTCACACTTTGTACACACACAAAGCCCTGGAAATCTGATAGTAATTCTTGTCAATTAAGTGTTTTCAGCCTGAAAATCCAGGTTCAGACCACTTTTACTGCAACAAAATACTTCTTATTTCTGTCATGTGTGGATAACACCTGAAAAATGGTGGTTCTCCAGCAGAAGCACAAGCTGAAAGAAAATATTTGGCATTAGCTGTGCTCATATCAAGCTTTGTTTATTTCTTAGGATTTAGCTAGAAGACTTTAAACTTCAGGAAAGGTCTTGCAGGGATGATGCTCTGCCCGTCGAGGGACCAGCACCACCTTTTGTCCTGTAATTGAATTGAAAGGGCTCTTTGACTCATCCTTACCAGACAGCCCCACCACCTGAGCACTCCCAAGATGTATGACACTAATACATCACCAGAGTGACGTTGCTGTGATGATACATTAATCCAATACATCTTCACTGCTCTAGGGCTGTCCAGAAACAGTAGGACGGGCTCTGGGTTCAGTTCAGCCTCATCACGCTCAGGCACACATGCCCCGGCGGCGAAAGAAACCTCTTAGAGAAGGAGAGGAGTCATCATGCCAATATATTTCAAGCTAAACTCCAGCAAATTTCTGGAAAAATGCAGCTTTCCTAAGTGTTAGTGAAAAATCTGTTATTTTGCATGTGCTAAACAGCTCTTACAGGGTTGGTTTTGGGTTGGGTTTTTTTGTTGCTGTTGTTCTTTCCTTTTTGAAACACTGCAGTGTCACTGTTCTCTGGAAACGGGGCTGACTGAACACAAGAGCATCCTGGTGCCAGGGATTTGCCTTTCACTCGATGTGGGAAAATTTGTCTTCATTCAGTGAAATGCGTAATTTCTGAAAATCTGCTCTCCTAAACGTGTGCAGACACATACAGCCAGCATATCCTCATGTTTTAGGAAAATAACCAGAAACAGGAGTGGAAGTGACAGGGATAGAAGTGAGAAAAGGCCAAGAACTGGGAAATAGGAAACTAGAATTCAGCAGGGCCAATGCTGAGGATCGGGGCTGAGCTGTTACAAAGGCAGAGCGGGGTGGTTCAGTAGGACCCAGCTGGAGAAGCCGGGATGGAATGGTTAGGGAACACTGCCATGTGTTACACACTGCTACAAATAAAACAGGAGAGGCTTATTTGGCTGCAGAACCCAGGGGCAAAATGTACATCAACACATCTGTCTCCTTCTTGAGCCACTGATGCTCAGTTGCTGCTGGCCAATAATGTGGGATGAGGAGCACATGCGGAGATTCTGATGGTGATGAGGACCTAACGTGCACCATTCGTGGGGTCTGGGGTGGCTTTGCTTCGGAGCAGATCTGTCCTGGTTGTGTGGGCTGAATCTCCTGCTCCTGGCAGAACCCCACGAGGTTCACTCCAGGAGAGCATCCACCAGGTTTCCTTTATTCGAGTGGTCAAGTTGAAGCACTTTGGGTGCACCCGTATCAGCGTTTTAATTTGGACCAGCAGTGCAATTTTTGGCAGCCTCTTGGTTGCCCTCACTTCTTGCACCTCCCTTGGTGCTGCAATGTGTCTGCAGAACCCAGCCTGGCCTGTAAGTCCACTGGGCAACAACATGATGCCAACATGAACCTACTAGAGTTAAGATAGCTGTTTGAAACTTCATCTAACAACATTTGTGGTAAATACTACAATTGCAGAATTAAACACTCTGAACTAAGCCAAAAATGGGACTATTCTTGCAATCTTTTTATTCTCTTCTCTCTCTCTTCCTTTGATATTGTTGGTCTCCCAAATAACAAGTGATAGGACAATAGGAAACGGCCTCAAGTTGTGCCAGGGGAGGTTCAGATTGGATATCAGGGACAATTTTTACACAGAAAGGGCTGTGAAGCCTTGGCAGAGGCTGCCCAGGGCAGTGGTGGAGTCCCCATCCCTGGAGGGATTTCAAAGCCGGGCAGACGTGGTGCTGAGGGACATGGGTCAGTGGGGGTTTGGGCAGTGCTGGGTTGAAGGTTGGACTCCATCATCTGGAAGGTCCCTTCCAGCCCAGACCATTTTACAATTCTGTGATATAAACCCATCTTGGTCACTGTTATCTTAATGCAGACTTGCTTCATTGGAAGCAACTGCTTTCCCCCCAGCATCCACACAGATATTTAGCAGGTTTGGCAAAACATAACTGTGTACACCTGTGACCCCTTGCCCCACCAGCTCTGGTAGCTCTGCTTGCTCTTGCTGCCACCTTCAAGAGCGGCTCCGAGACCTCTGTGAATGTTCTGTAGCAACAACCTGCTGGGATGGGGAGAGACATCACGCTCCTCTCATCTGTTTGCTTCGTTCAGAGGATCACAGCATGATACGGAGTTGGAAGGGACCTCTGGAGATCATCATGTCCAAACAGGGCAGGGTCACCCAGAGCAGGCTGCACAGGAAGGTGCCCAGGCAGGTTTGGAATGTCTCCCTCTGGGCAGCCAGATATATATATCCAAATAGAAACACAAGAAACACCTCTGTACTCTGACCATCAGAGTGTGAATTTTCAAGAAGTGTACTTTGGTTTAAGGGAGTCAGATAGAAAAAGTTCTGCTTTTTCCATAAGGCTTGTTGAAACTATGGAATTTAATCTGTTTTGCATTTCCATAAACCCAGGAAATGCCAGGCTTCCCCATTAGACCCTTCTGGGTTCTGTGGTCGGAGCAAGGCCCCCTGGCCACATCACCAGCATCCCAGGCCACCAGTCCTTCTGCCAAAGTGAGAAGAGTGTCGATATGCAGCACCCGAATTTTCCAAAGCAGGAAGGTTTTCTCAGCAGATTTCTGAATGGCTTTTGTCGTCGCTGCTCCCGGCAACGCCGGCAGAGCTGGATTTCAGAAATGGCAATGTGACACACACACTCTGCGTACAAGTGTTGCAGCGTGGAGCTGCGTTCAGGCAGACCTTAATTCTTTAAAATTCTGCTTTCATTCTTAAACTATTGATGCTGCACTTTGCTGTTAAATGTCAGAACAAAATAAGTAATACCTGCAATTTATTCAGATGACATTTCAACAATACGAGATTTTCAGATTACAAACTACAGCCCTGCATTTCTTACGGTGTTACACTGAACGTGGAGATTTGGTGGATTTACATAATGGGTTTGTATAATGAATATTTATACAATGAAAGCATTTACATAATGACTGCAAGTTAAATGCGCACAATAAAGATTTCAGGCCAATAATTTATGTACTAAGTTAAAAATCACCTCTCAATACATTTATTTTTATTCCTATGAAAGGTTCATTTTATCTCTTGTTCAAAAAAATGGAATCTGACCCCATCCAAGTACAGGCTGGATTGATGCCAATCATGATAATATTTTGGAATTAGTCTACATTGAATCATTTGTATTCAGAGATTTCAGTTTCTTATCTTTTAGTAGCAGCTTTGACAAACAATTTCAGAATATTCTAAATATGATTCACTAATATAATTTAGTGTTGTATTCTAGATGTGACGCTTGTGTGTAAGCTTCATTAGTGCCACCGGGAATTACAGGAGAAAACTGGTAGAAATTATAAAGTGCAGATGAAGCTTATGTTTAGATAAAGGTAATTTGCTGCAGATAGAATATAAACCGCTACAGAATCCTGGTGCTTTCAATGCACTTGCATTTTGTTTTCTAATAAATCCAGCCTTACTGTGTGCCAGACTGGTATTTAATTGGACTGAGTGCCAGTTATAACTGTCTGTGCACTGGAACATGCACCTGAGCAGAGAAGTGGTGTGGTGTTACTGAAACGGAAAAATTCTTCTTTATTTGGTCAACTAGCAACAGGACATATTCTGTAAATTTAAATGTTTGCTTCCATCCCATTTTACAAGAATTTTGAACAAAAAGGAGTTATTTGGATGCTGTGTTCTCCCACTCCAGACAGAATTGTGTCTGTTCATCAGCCCGGGGAACCCCAAGGCACGTCCTCATGCTCTGCAACAAGGTTTTCTCAAGATGCAGCCCTTGTAGTGCAGTGCTTGCCATGAGTTTGCCAGGCCTCAGCACAGAGGCTGAGCAGAGCATCTCTGCTTGGACTTCTCCTGCCCTGCCCACATCACTGTCACCCCTGGTTTTCTGCTGTAAGGAGGTAATTGTGGGCATCAGACAACGATGCAAAGCAGAAGAACACAGGGTGGGGTGGGAGCAGGGGCTTGAGAAGCAGGGGCAGCCTGGGAGGAGGGGGCTCTGGGGGTCCTGTACTTGGTGTGGGTAAAGGAGATGGATCCAGACTCTCCTCAGAGGTTTCTGGTGAGGACAAGAGGCAGCAGGTTCTCATCGAGACACAGGAAGTTCCATTTCAATGTGAAACAAGCCTTTTTTTTGCTGTTAGTGTAATGGCACACTGGAACAGGGTCCCAGAGAGGCTGTGGAATCTCCATCCTTGGAGATATCCAAACCCAGCAGGACATGTTCAGAGCAGGAGTTGGACCAGCTGATCTCCAGAGGTCCCTGCCCACCTCAACCAGTCTCTGTTCTGTTTTCTGATTTTTTGTTTGGTTTTTTAAGCACCAGATTTGTTAAGCCCACGTTTGTGTTTCATCTAACCTACTGCTCCCTGGTGAGTAAATCAGGGATGTGTCCAAACACAATCCAACAAGTTGCCCTTCCTCAAAGACAATCCTGAAAGGAGAAGGTGTTTGGGATTTGCAGGATTATCTCCCAGCTACTTTGTCAAGATGCTCTGGCAGAGAGTGAAATAACAAGCATGTGGTAAAGGCATGATGGTCTCTCCTTGGGGTCCGAGAAGAGAAGAGGGAAAGGAAAGGGAAAAGGAAAAAGGGAAAAAAGGGAAAAGGGAAAAGGGAAGGCAAAGCAAAGCAAGGAAAGGCAAGGCAGCACAGGCTGTAACTACCTGCCCTTAAATCTTTGGACGTGAGAAAACATCCCTGTCTGCTCACTGTTTGCTGTGCTTGGCACTTGGCAAGAGCATCACAGCGGTGCTGTGAGGACTTTGACTCTCCCCACACCACGGCATGGTTGATTGGTCTTTTTCTCAAATTTCACTTTCCACGCAGTAAAACGTAAAGGCTCTGCAGCCCAACGATGACTTTTTTTCCTCTCAGTCCCCACTCTCAGCCCTTTGGTCAAGATATAAAATCAGTGGGTTCACTGAAAGCCCTTGTGATTATGTGCACTAATTTTGTCTGAATTCAAGATGAGGAGGATGTAATCCCTCTTCAGGCCCCTTCTCCAGCCAGAGTGCACTCATTTTCCTTTTCTGCTTTTTTTTCCTCTCCAGGAAAATTGTTACAGCTCCTTTCTGTAGACAATCTAATGCTTTAAGCTATTACTCTAAAGTATCACCACGGTTTCCAATAAAATGTTATTTGACATTTAGTTAAAATCCATTTTCTGCTACAACTGAATTTTTTTCCCTAGTCCCTTGATGGACACTTCAAGCAAAATTCATTGTCATTGTCTTAAAGGTCAGAAGTTGGTGGGTTTTTTTCCCTCAGATCTTGCTTTGTAAAGCAAACTGTTACTTGGGATTATGAGATGCTGGGTAAGCTGTGACAGTCCATGAAACTGTTCTTCCCTGCAATTACACGCATTTCATAAAAGTTGTGTGAGCAAACCAGAAAGACCTTCACTGCAAAATCAATTATCGTTGTAGAGTCCCTGTAAAAGAACCAGGACAATACCAATCTCGATGGCAACAGTTGGAACAGGGAGTATTTCCTTTCAGAAACACAAAACCCACCAGGCTTTCCAGAGCCAGAAGCTCTAGATGGGGCACAGGGGTCTCCCCGCTCTGAGCCAGACAGATCCTGCTTTGCTCCCACCAATCGGCCAGTGCAGAGATGCCCACAAACTTAGCTAAAAGTTTGCCTTTAAATATCTTGGGAAGAGTTGAAAGTGTAAATGGAAATAATACACAGAAACTATGATTTTAGATGCCATTTTGCTTGCATTTTTTCATACATATAATTAAATTTGTTCAATAAAAACATTCTAATAATCCATGCTGTACCCTGGAATAATCATCCAATGGCAGATACATTAAAATAAATATTTTGCATGAAGTGTTAACACTTTTAACTTCCACCCCTGCTTCAAGAGAGCTCTGTGTGCTCTTGATTACTTCCCTGTTTTGCTTTTAATTGGAATTGTTTGATGCCTGCAGCCTGTTAAAATGAGCTTAAAAATATACTGATATTTCAGGCGCCTGTACTTCTATGTTCCCATGTTACACCAGAATATAAATATATATATTTATAGCAGAAAGCTCAGGGCGGCGGCGGTGCTTACCGGAGGGAGAGATGTGCCTCCAGGAGATGGAAGGCTCTGGCTTCCCCGTGGCCAGACACACCAGTGTCACGTTGCTTCCCTCATTCACAACGATGTCACTCGAGATGCGGAATATCTTGGGAGAAACTGGAAGGAAACAAAGAGAAAATTGTAACGGGGAGCTGGGCTATCCACACTGCCATTGCCAACAACACTACCCAGTTGTTGAAATATAACCATGCAAAACCCTTGTTCAGGTGTGACCACACTAATTTCCTCCATCTTTGCCATGGAATCTCAGCTGTGGGTTCCAAATGCTATGAGTAAAAAAGCAGCAATTTCCTCCGTTTCATGCAGAACAGGCAGTGTTAGTGAGTTCCCACAAAACTGCTAATGATGGATGCTTTTGTTTAAGAGAAGGTTGAGCTCGCTCATCATGTCAGTTGAGAAGATGAAATTAAAGGTTTCTTGTACTTTTAAAAATAATGATACCTATTACATAGACTGGAATCAGAGAATCACTTTGATTGGAAGAGACCTTTATGATCATCAAGTCCAACCATTAACCCAGCACTGCCAAGTTACCACTAATCCATGTCCCTCTACTCCATGTGTACTTGGAGAGTCATATCTAAAGACTAAAGTACATTTATGTCGGTTTTAGGCTTGCAGTAGAAAAATGGCTAAGAAAAAATAAGCTAGATTTTTTTTTCTTTCATTTCATCAGCAGAATTCTTCACTAAACTCCATTTTCTGTACTATTTATACATCTGGGCACAAGAGAACAGAGTTCCACATGGATGGAAAATGATGGAAAGCATTAAATGGCCCGTCCTTAAGGGAATGCTCTACTTCTTGTGCTGTTACAGAGAGAGCAAAGGGACTAAGGGTCCTGGCAGTGAAGGCAGGAACTCCAGACTTCAGAATGAATCTCTCTTTCAAAAGAAAAACATTATTTCTTTGCATGTGTCATTCTTATATTTGATATAGAAATCAAATCAATGTGGTAACGAGGCATATCCCATCGATGTTTCTGAAAAGCACCATTCTCTATATGATAAATAGCAAATTTTGTTCAAGTATCAGTAAAAGATACAGATTTTACATTTGGGTGTTCTGGAGCCTTTTTTAATGACTCCTTTAAAATGAAAGTGCCCGACAAGGTAAATAGGTACCAATAAAATGAGGGAAAAAAAAGGTTATGATATTCCATTTTTCTAACCCAACTGCAGCTTTACTCTCCTGAATGTCACAGTCTTGTCTCAGTGATTTGCTCCAATTTGTCACCCCTAAAGCCCTACATGCACCTTTGTGACCTGAAATGCATTACTAGCATCCCTTCGATGTCCTTTCTCAAAGTACAGAGCTTGTTTCACATGCACAGGCTGGTTTTGTGTGCTTTGGGATCTCCACTTGCAGATATTCTCCAGCCCTTTCCCTGGGCCTGTGACTGGAAGTGTTTCTGTCATAGGAATGGGCTGGGGTCAGACAGACTTCAAAAAGCTGGAAATTCTCAGTGTTTGCTTGTGGCTATGCATTTCTGAGCTAAGTAAATTAAAAGTCTATGCAGAGCATTTTGAATTAGCAGAGAAATGTTATCTTTAGGGGAAACAAAGGCCTGGGGAAGGCTGAACCTCCCCTAATTCCTAAAGCAGCGCCGGTCAGTATTATCTGCCTTTGAAGTTCAAGCAGGTTTACACAAACACTTGAACAGAGAAATTCTAAATTTGCCACAGTCTGACTCACAAAGGTGACAATCACAGAATCAAATCACAGAACCATAGCATGGTTAGAGTTGGAAGGGACCCTAAAGATCAGTCCACTCTTCCCTACTTCACTTGATGACCCGAAAAAGCACACGGTGACTACAGAACAACTTTAAGGGCTGAAACATACACAAGAGTTATTTCCATGTAATGGCATAATTTATTAATCAGATTTTTTTTCAGATCCCTGCAAGAACCACTTACTCAATGTCCTCCTGCAGAATTCCTTGAGGAGACCATGAACATGCCCACCCCAGTCCAGCTATACCATGGCATGACCCTTCCTCAGGGTCGCCCATGCCTTGAAAAGGGGTGTTGATAACACAGGTCTCCCCCACTGCTCCCTCCCAGCCCCAGCTAAATATTACTAATGTTACAGCTTGGCAATAGACAAAAAACTGTAAGGAATTCTTATTTCTGTGTACAGAGTATGAAAAATAAATCTACTTTCTAAATACAGCTGGTGAGGGATCATCCTTTCTGAAATGGAGAAATCCATCTGAGAGCAGAATATCACGAGTAATGTGACATACATGGTGGCTTTAGACGGGCTACAATAATATTTAAAAATATCTTCTTAAATCTGAGCTACTTATTATTTTATCCTTCAAGAACGAACATACTGCCAGAAAGTCAAGAGAAGGAATTAAATAACTCAAACCAGTTCTTCTCACAAGTAAATATATACAATTGACTGATGCAATATCTGTTTGGAACTGTGGAAATAACTTCCAGATTAAATAAATGTTACGGTGCAAGATTTCCAACTGCATCAAACTTCTTATTTGAGGTTCTGCACCTTTGCAGGTGGAAGAGAAAGACTTGCTCATGTTTTGGCATTCCTAAAGCAGTACCCTCACGGGATTTTTCAGACCCACCCCCTAATGCTGTTTATCCAGGTGATTTGTATTTGCCTTAAACTTGTCACTAAACACAGAGGACGTGGCTGGATGCTGCTGTGCTGCCAGGATGGCACCCGGGCAGCCAGTACAAACTAAAGCAAGCTAGAGGAGGTCTCCTGGTGCCCAGGCCATGCCAGGGTCAGGGTGGTGCTTAGTCCAGTCTCTTTCCTGCATCCATCATCAGAAAATGGGTGGGTGAAATGTCCACTCATGGTCCAGTGGACTGATTTTACTGGTGTGACTGACAAAACCGGATTAGAAAGGTGGTACCATTAATTTCAGTGGGAATGAGGAGTCCTTGGTGTGCTCTACTGCTGGTCCTTCAGCACAGCTACTGCACAGAGAGCCACAAGTGTCCAGCAGAAAAGCTGGATCACAGAAACAATTGTAATCAAATCTCAAAAAATAAAATTTTCCAAAGAAAATACTCTGACAGTCCTGCCACGGGCAGGGATCTAGAATTGAAGCAATAGATTTCATTCAGTTCACACAGACAGACAACATTTCTTCTCCAAGACAAAGATCAACACATGCTGCTCTCTTCTCTGCTGCTTAATGCAGGCGTTGTCTTCGTCTCCCTCTGCCTTTACTCACAGGTTTTACTTGCTCTCTCTCACTCACTTCCTTTCACAAAAATGAGCACGTTTTCCCTAACACTCAGGCTCCCAGCCCCTCCTGCAGCTCCCACTCTCTGCCTCTCCTCCCTGCTTTAGGATGGCCGTTAACTCTGGCTGTCAGTTTTGCCTTCTTTTTGTAGGCTTTGCCTACCATGTTCAACCCCCAGACTTATAGTATTTTGTCAAATATTTTAATTTTGTGTTTTCCAATGGCAAACAATTTGAAAATCCTTCCCCAGGGATTCTCCATGTAACCCACGGTTATGGAGCACAGAATTTAATATGAACAAAATTCAAGTCTATCACAGATTTATGGAATATATGTCCAGGAGGGGCATAAGATAATTTTGTCTGAGCTCAGATAGTCACGGGCTGTAGAAATTTTCCCAGCAGCCTGACCCAAGTCTATGCTTTAGAAATCTGTCCAGTCTTATCCTGGCAATCCCAGGTGAAGCTCGCACTGCCACGCCTGGTGAGATTTCCAGCAGTTAAATATCCCCTTCCTGCCAGGAAATAGCATCTTACTTCAAAATTGCAGTCCACAAAATTCAGCTTTCAGAAATCAGATCTTATTATGTTTTTGTCTGCAAGACTGAACATCCCCCTTACTATCAAGTGCATTTTCTATGACTAAGGACCCGTACGTGATAAATGACCCCTTCACCTTTCTCTGCAGATGATTTGAGCACCACAAGCTTAATTTCTGCTAGGCTTCCTAGATAACATTTGTTTCTCTCTTTTCAGGAATATCTGAATTCTCCTGAAATGTGAGCAGTAGAAGAAGGCATAATAGCCTAGCAAGAGCTTCACCAGTGCTGTGTGCTGAGGTAAACCCAGTACTTATCTCAGCTTTATTTCCTCTTTCCCTGCGCAGCTTTTACTGCCCAGACCATTATTCCAGTTATCCCTTCAGCTCCTGCTGTGGTGGCTGCAGGGGGGCTGGAGGGAGGGAGAGCACTGATGCACTGATGGGATGAGGATGGTTTGCTGCACAGATCTCCTGCCCGGCAAAGAACACTGGTCATGTACGCTATCAGAGTGACACAAATACCAGGAGGGTCCCATTGGTCCCACTGCACGTCACCTGTGACTCCCTCCTGAGCTGTACTATGGAAACTTCCTCTTAAATTCCCCCTTAAAATTGCATATCTTGGCCATAAAAACTGGTGTTCCCAGCAGCAGGAGGGAGAGAAGCA
Organism: Nycticryphes semicollaris; assembly: GCA_013400055.1. NCBI lineage: Eukaryota > Metazoa > Chordata > Aves > Charadriiformes > Rostratulidae > Nycticryphes > Nycticryphes semicollaris. Next base: position 855,329 of record VXBJ01000489.1, on the reverse strand, counting down.
GCGTCAGGTTGATGGTAGCACCAGTGATCTTAAAAGTCCCTTTCAACCCAGGTGATTCTATGGTTTGACCTCATGGCAGCTCCAACCCAGACCATTCTATGATTGTACTTCGTAGCAGCTCTGTTGACATTCCCAAACCAAATGTCCCCACCAGCGGCTGACAGCGACCTGCTTTGTCACCAGGCCGTTTGGAGGAGCTGCTTTGTCTGATCTGATCCGCTCTCCCTGACTGATTGATGCTAATAAGAATTGAGCCTCTGGCCCCTACTTCTTCCTGGAGGCCAGAATCATGTGTGCCATTATTTTCCATTGAGTCCAGATTTCATTGCAGGGGCTTGTTTCTCATATTCATAGGCTGGAATTATATTCTCAATTACATTCCTGTGTACATAAATGATGCAGTGTAACAAAGCTTACCAGTGTGGTGGGAATGACTGCTTTTCTAGATGCTGTTGCTTTTTGAATGTGGGAAAGGATGTCTTATTTTCACTCCAATTTACAATTATCAGGTAAAAACACTGGGGCCTCAGCATAAGTGCACCCAACCTGTTTCATAAAATACATGCTGCCTTACTCTTCCCCGCATTGAAATGTCCAGTCAAGGTCTATGTAGTACCAAGATTACACCAGATGTGGCTGGAGACACAGATCATAGAATCATATAATCATTCAGGTTGGAAAAGACCCTTGGGACCACCAGCCCCACTCTGCAAAGTTCTCCCCTACACCAGATCCCCCAACACCACATCTCAATGACTCTTAAACATCCCAAGGGATGTCATTGTTTTGTAGCTTGAAGCCATTCCCTCTCCTTCTGTCGCTAATTCCCTGTGAGAAGAGACCAGCACCAACCTCTCTACAATGGCCTTTCAAGTAGTTGTAGAGAGTGATGAGGTCTCCCCTCAGCCTCCTCTTCCTCCAACTAAACAGTCCCAGCTCCTTCCATCTCTCTTCATGAGATTTATTCTCCAGGCCCTTCCTCAGCTTTGTAATCTTTTTCTTCCAAAGGTTTCCCCAGATAAAAGTGGTGACAAGTTATGAACTACTTTTTTTTTTTTTTACAGTAACATTTATTATATCATATGGTAACAAACTGCCTTTTCAGATTATAAAGTAATCAATCCTGTCTTATACACAGAATGTAGCCAACCCCAACAGAACATATAAGATCTGTGAGAGGAGCTGGGTTATAAGTACAGAAATGGCATGTTTGGCAGGAGAGATTTTACCACCAGACTCTAAGGAATGACCTGCGTCATCCCTCCCAGGTGTTGCAGTAGAGCTTTTGCACTCATATTGCCTCAGCTGAAGCTCTTTGTGCTTGCTTTTCAATAACGAGAGACTTTTTTTTTGGTGAAAGAAAACTATTATACAGCTTCTTTCCCAGAATCCCCAATAGCCTTAGGTTCTTCATGCAGATGCTGGGCTGCACTCCCCACTGCTCTTCAATGATAATCTGATTTTTTTCCTAATTAAAATCTTGTAATTCATCAATAAACACAGGGTAGGGGGAGGGAAGATGCTGCTTTCAGCAGCTTAAGTGACCATCTCCGTGGACTTGTTGACCAGCCCATCAGTGCAAATGCTGTTGGATTCCTAACTGCGAGTGGGGAGCAGTGACAGGAGGTCACAAAACCCCGTTCACTGCATTCCAGAGTGCTCCCACAATACATGCTGCAGTGTTGGAGCTCAAAAGATGCTGTTTTGGGTCCGAGCTGCAGCGGTGCAAGGGGTGCTCACGGCAAAGTGTCTTGGTCTGTCGTGATTCGGTCTTCAAATGCATATTTAGAAAAGCCATACAAGCCTCCAAAGGCACAGTCCTGCCCTTGGGAGCACACGAGAACCCTTTGAGCACCGGGGTTTCAGCAGCTGGGGGTCCCTGCAGGGGTGGGGGCGATGCCATGCCCAGCCCTGGCAGATTTCTTATCTCTTACACATTTACCAATAGCGCTGCCTGCAGCGACCGGCACGGACAGGGAACAACAGCCTTTGGCATTCCCATGCACGCAGAAGGAATCTACTCCTTCAGATAATATTTCATATTCCTTCCCATGAACCCAGAGCTGCACAATTTCACCCCAAAGGACAAAGAGACACCATCAATTTTCTCCCTGCAGCTGTTTGGACGGGTTGTACCTCATCCTCCCAATCCATTATATCCAAAATACACAACGGCTGTATATAATTTTTAAACGTACAGTATTTTATACCAGCGTTTATACTATCTCTAAGGGCTATGGTTATAAACACCTAAGGGGTGTTGCACTTCTATTAGGGAGCGAGGAGCTCCCTGGTGTGACAAGGGACACAAGGTCCCTGTGGACAAATCCTCTCCAGATTGTGCCAAAGACTGGAATCTGGCCCAGAAGAGGTGTGTGCCCTTTTCCTGCTTTTTGAGGCTTATCCTCAGGAATTTTGCAGTCTTTCTGAGGGAAGATTTGAACTATGGCATGGCAGAAGATGTCGAATCTTCCATTCTTACAGAGTGCAGATTAAGTGATTTTTCTCTTAAGTACATGCTTTGTTCATTCTCTAATTGCATGGGCTTTTCTTTAATCTGGGTTTTTATAGCGGGGAGAAGAAATAAAATCCAGCAGAAGATGTCTGTAAGTCTTATTACAGTGACACTGAGCAGGTTGCATGGTTTATGCATTTCCAAATTAGAATTAGAAAATAAATGAGTACAAGCCGTACATTAACTACAACAACACACTAGCAGAGAAGTACAGCCCTCCTGTATAATGTAATTCTGAAAAATTACAGAAATGCTACAACATCATCTGGTACTCCTGAAAAATTGTAGATTTAATTTTTGTTAATGATTTCCTAAGAAGTTCTTCTGTCCCAGGATAGAAACTGGCTTCTACTGTAAGTGTTTCCGGAACCTCACATTTTAAGACAAATAAGGATTTCTGGTACGCTGGTAGGCTGCTAATTTTTCTGCTATTTACTGACTGCTAGGGATCATTACATTCAGATCACTAAAATGAGTGGAATTTATTAATTATGACTGGGATATATATGCATAATCACAATGGAAGGTTAATATTTAACAAGAATTAGAAAATGTTTATTTTACGTGCATGCTTCTTATGATACCTCTAAAAACTCTGATCTATGAGCAGATTTAGCTTTTAATATCTGCTGCGCTGAGCTGTGAGTGCAGATTAAATCCACTGCAGAGCTACTCTCCATTTCAACGACTACAGTCTTTCACCCATCCCACACAGCAACCATGAAGGTCAGAAAAAAAATAGTAAATATAGCAATGAATAAACATTTACGCAGTGTATGGATTGAAGACGTGCACAAGGAACAAGATAACAAGCCAGGATGAGAGGGAAATTAAAATCCCAAGTAAAATTAGTGCACACATCCAAAGTGAAAATTTGACATTTTTCCTTGAAATGTTTTAAAATGTCTAACTTCCCATTTAGAACCAGGTCTAGAGGCTGTTTGTAGAAATGAAATAGAGGAGGCAATCACAGCTGTCTGCCTTCTAGAGGTTCATCAAAGCGCCTGACTGTGGGGACAGCAGGGCCGGAGCCAGGAGCCCAGGGCAGGGGGTTGTCCCAAAGGGGAAATCCACCTGATGGCCTGATCCTCCAGTTGAATATTTGGAGTGATTTCAGATCAGTTCCCCATTTGTAAATTTCGACTTAAAGATTTGCCCCGGCCACATCAAATATTAAATGTGCTTGAGACTTCGGTCATTTTCTGGGAGGCAAAATAAATCAAAATCACAGTCAACGATTTTTGTTATCTAAAACAAATGAGAAAAAATCAGATTATTAATTTTTTGGTTTGCTGACAAAATTTGAAGTAATGCTAAATATTTAAGAAAAATATTTACATTTCAGGAAAGCTTCATTTTCTGTTCAGAAAGCAGTCTATGACACTGGTCTACTTAAATTTGATTAATTGAGAGAACGATCCAGAGCAAAAGTTGAATATGGAGGAACACATGATAATTCAGCCTCACACTGCAACAGCCCCAGTGTTACAGCGTGATCCCAATGTGCAGACCCATCCTTACGCACTTAGAAATCCCCACCATCCCCTTCCTTCATGTGCCTCGACAAATTCAGTCTCTAATAGGTTTCTGTAAATGACCAGTAACAGGAAAATTTCAGCATTTTCCATTATTTCCTTTCACCCATTCTTCATTGAGAATAGTTACTGCAGTCCACTTTAATAAGCAATTTGTCAATATTATAAGCTAGCGAAAAAATGGGGAACATACTGAAAAAAGTTGTTTACCTGGGTGGTTTGCACAGAGTTTTGTTTAAATATTTGCCAAAGCTTATATCCACTACAGCATTAAATGAATTAATCACCTTTATTAGAAGCACATGCCAATAGAGTGTGGCACAAGGGACACAGTGAAATGTTTATTTTCCCTTGGGCTGTTTATAACAGGGAGAAATAAACTTCTTTTTGTTTCCAAAAGCAATTAGAACAAACAGTGTGAGAACGAAGTTCAGGCAAGCCTTAATGGAGAGCTTCTCTAAAAACTAGTGTGCAACAATAATGGTAACGTTAATAACAAACAGAGTAATTTCATTCCTCCCTGATGCCACCAAGGTGTGACCCATTGGAACCAGCCCACCAGCTCCAGACCAGCTCATAGGTGACAATAAGCTGTGGCCCAAGCCTCAAGGCCTTGAAGACCAATCAAACGGAGATGTGAGGCGTTTGCCATCAGGGAGGATCCCACAAAAACCTTCACAAGGCTGTCTGGGAGCTGCAGAACGCTGCCAAAATGGGTCATTACCCTCAGAGTGGACTTTGTCCCTGCTCCCCTCCACACCGTCCAGGTGTCCCCTGCCCTGAGGGTGTGATAAACTGAGCCACCAGCACCACTGGTGTGAGAAGGACCTTTCGTGGTGGTATAAGGCACTGGGGACACCTCACTGATAATAAGAAGGTTGATGTCCATGTAATTTGTGACCATGAGCAGTCAGGAAACTCTGTGAGCTGCACTCACTGCCAAAAATTGAAGAAAAGAGCTCAAAACAGATGGGGACTATTATTTTCTCAGGTTCCCCATGTTTTAATTTCCTCATCGGGTGTTTCTCTCTGGCATCTGGGGAGCTGATCACCTTCTGATCCTAAAAGGCTCCTGGACCCCACAGCACTCCTTCCCATCTCTCCAGCAGCATGGGACCCACACGGCTCTGGGCACATCTTCAGAGAAGGTGGTGGAGACACCACGCTCCTCCTCCACACACTATCCCTTGGCGAGAGGTACTAAGGCCGTGACCATCTCCAGATCTTTCTAGAGCCTGTCTTTGAATTTATAATTTGTTTCCCATGTATACATAGATTTTGTAATATTTTCTTTGCATCTGCCTTCTAAAATGTCAAAAAAGATTATCTAAATTTAGCTGTGGAAATGGAAAATGTATGGGGTTTGGGGTTCTTTTGAGATGTTTATCAGAGATAAAAAACACATCAGGTCCTGGCTTGGGCTAATAACCTCCACCAGTTCCTCCCACTCGCTCCGTGACAGCGATGGGAGCACGGGTTGTGGTGGCCAGTGGTGACCAAGGCCAGTGGTACGTCCACCCAAGGCTTCTCCCTGCTTTGGCAAGGGGACATCTTGCCCTCAGCAGGCAAAGACTCTGCATTTCCCTGTGGGGGTCACCATCAGCTGCACCTCCAAACCCTACACTGCTGGACGGAGAGGTTGGGGACCCCCATGACCCCAGTTGTCTGCTCTAGATGCTGAAAAAAATGCGGCTTTCTCTCTGCAGACAGAGTAATTTACTGCTTTGCTTTCCTAATATGCATATGGATTTCATTAGCTTGTATAATATCTAGAAATCACTAACATGACATAAGAAATAGATTATTGTTCTTCTTTTTATGGCTTGGACATAATAATTAGTTTTTATGACAAATACACAGAAAAATTAAAATGTGCTTATGAGGGTTATTAAAACCAGTGATGAACTCCATTTGCCACTAATTGAGAATCTATACGACTTTTCAGTTCACAATCATCAGATCTCCCAGCATCTGGAAAACCTTCCGCTTTACAAATGGGTCTGTTTTCCAAAAGTTTTCATAGATTTTTGCACATGCACTTGCATGAAGATTTCTTGTAAACACACCCCCCCCTCCCTGATTCCATATTCTTTTCTTCTCTTATTCTTGCCATTTTAATCAGAAGGACGAAACAACTCGTGACTGAATAACCAGACACAATCATAACACTGAGATGTGGAAGAAAAAAGACAAAAAAAAAAAAAAAGAAAGAAAAAGGAAAGTTAATAAAAGGAAAGTTTTTAGGGGGAAAAAAATATTTTCCAGGTTGAAATGTGGTTATTAGGAACAAGTAACAGGTTTGAACCGTATGTGGCTGGGAAGAGGGGAACTGCATTAACAGCCAGCAGGGTCTTCAACAGGCCACCCCACCATCTGCAGAGCTCATCCATACCCATGGCCAAGCAACAAAAAAAGTCATACTATTGCCAAACGCAAAGCGCTGCGACCACCGCGAGGTGTATTAATTAGCAGAAACAGATGTAACTTATTTCCAGGAGATTACACTGGCTGATATCCCGCGCAGCACTTAATGCTGCTAATCCAGCCCCGGGGCTAATTAGCCAGGGAGGTGGGTTTGCGCTGGCGAAGCTTCATCCCTTGCTCTTGACCCCCTCCATCTCAGCTGCAAATCCAGCCCCGCTCCCCTGTGTTCTGGGAGAAGCTTCATACAGAAAGGAGAAGATGCCAAATATTCGTGCCCCCACATTGAAAACGGGAGGATTGTGAAGAATCCCCTGAAAGGCTGGGCTTTGCCCAGATTATTGTAGTGAACGAAAGTCACAGAATCATAGAATGGGTAGAGCTGGAAGGGGCCTTAGAGATCATCAAGTTCCAACCCCCCTGCCCTGGGCAGGGACACCTCCCACCAGCCCAGGTTGCTCCAAGACCCCTCCAACCTGGCCTTGAACCCCTCCAGGGATGGGGCAGCCACAGCTTCTCTGGGCAACCTGGGCCAGGCTCTCACCACCGTCACAGCAAACAAGTTCTTTCTGGTATCTAATCTAAATCTCTCCTCTTCCAATTTAAAGCCATTACCCCTTGTCCTGTCACTGCACTCCCTGACAAAGAGTCCCTCCCCAGCTCTCCTGTAGCCCCTTCAGACACTGAAAGGCTGCTCTAAGCTCTGCCTGGAGCCTTCTCTTCTCCAGGCTGAACAACCCCAGCTCTCTCAGCCTGTCTCATGGGAGGGATGCTCCAGCCCTCTCATCATGTCCGTGGCCCTCTGCTGGACCCATTCCAACAGGTCCATGTCCTTTCTGTGTTGAAGACTCCGGAGCTGGACACAGAGCTCCAGGTGGGGTCTCAGAAGCACAGAGCAGAGGGGTAGAATCCCCTCCCATGCCCTGCTGGCCACGCTGCTTTTGATGCAGCCCAGGCTGGGGTTGGCTTTCTGGGCTGCCAGTGCTCACTGCTGGCTTGTGTTGACCTTCTCCTCCACCATCACTCCCAAGTCCTTCTCCTCAGGGCTGCTCTCCAGCCATTCTCCACCCAACCTGTGTTTGTGCTTGGGATTGCCATGTCCCAGGTGCAGGACCCTGCACTTGGCTTGGTTGAACTTCATGAGATTTGCACTAGTCCACCTCTCAAGCCTGTCCAGGTCCCTCTGGATGGCATCCCTTTCCCTCCAGTGTGTCGACCACACCACACCACACACCTTGGTGTTGTCAGCAAACTTGCTGAAGGTGCACCCTATCCCACTTTCGTGTCTCTAACAAAGATGTGAAACAACACTGGTCCCAGAACCGACCCCTGCAGAACGCCACTCGTTACCAGCTGTAAGTCAGAGTGTTACAATGCAAAATTCATAAGCCATCATAAATCAGTGTGCTTCAAATGCTCCAAGAAACAAGGAACCATTTCACTGCCTTAAAAAGCTCTTAATTTTGTCAAGATTTTTAAATTATTCATAGCTATATAAATCCTACGCCTCTCTGGCAAACATACACCGTTTTCCTCCTCAGACCTGTAAACAATTCTGATCCCCTACACACACCCCTAAATGGCACATCTAAAATACCTTATTTTAAAGTAAAAAGGGAAAAAAAAATCCAACAAAATGGTTTTTATAGTTGAACATATTGCACCATAATACCTATCATAAAAAAGGTAATTGTGCTTTTTAGTGCACTGCTCCACTTTTACATACTTCTTTTTTTTTCTTTTTCTTTTTCTTTTTTTTTTCCCCCCCCAGAATGCATTAGGGTTGCCACACACAAAATATTATATTCTCCTCTGCTGAGCCCTGGTGAAACACATTGGGAATTCTTGCTCCAGGGCTGGGTCCCCTGGGAAAGAGAAGCCCGGAGGGAGCAGAGCGAGTCCAGGAGACGATTAAGAAGGTGATGAAGGGCCTGGAGCATCTCTGCTTCCAGGAGAGGCTGAGAGGGCTGGGGCTGCCCAGCCTGAAAGGAGAGAGCTTGGGGTTCAGCTGATGTTCTCATCAAGCAGGAGTAGATGAGCAAGAGTAAATCCAGAGCAAAGACCTAAGTTCATATGCAGTTTGTTGAGTTTAAAAAAAAACTGGAATTGCTGAATTTGAAAGGCTCTAGATTTCAGAGAAGAAACCCTTTGTGGTAGATGAAGTCCCATCCCAAATTCCCAGCTTGAGGCAAGGGGAATTAAGGGGTATTTTTGGGGGAAGGAAACTCCTTGACAACCAGGATAAGTGAAATTGCAAGTTACAGCAAAATAAAAGTTCAAACTATTCAAGCCACATTCATTTATGGCACCCGTTGGTTGCCCACGTGCCCAGCAACATTGTACTGCTCCTATTCCCCAACGCCTATGAAACGTGCTTCTGTGCCAGTCTTGACCCGAGGCCACCACAGGAACCACACCAGAGCAAACCACAACAGCACCTTGCCTCCTTGGGGATGCTGAAAAGAGTTGACAGGAGGGAGAAGAAGGAAGATGAAGACAAAGAGGAAGAATTTGCATTCCCTGGGGCATTTCAGGCATGTGTTTTTGGTGTCACTCCAAGGGCAGCTCACAGATTATCAAACTAGGTGTGAGCCCAAACCATGGGGTGGCCTCGGAAAATGTCAGTGCTGGCTCACACAGAAAGTACAAGGACCTCCCTCCCTCCTGCACCCACCACAGTCAACTTAAGTTCTCATAAATGCATAACAATGCAGGTAACCCGGTAGGTGACTCTCCATCTGGCAGCATTCATTGTCCAGCCAAAGCCCCCTCCTTGTAATCAAATATTGCACAAGGATAACCCACAGACATTTTAATGTTCAACAAAATTCAATAACATGAGCTCAATATTTAGTGAGTTTATAAAATACCTCCAAAACACATATGAGTAGAGGTAATACAGTTTTTAAACCAGTAGAGTCAATAGTATAGTGGAATCAGTTTGCACTGGTGCGGCGCAAGCCCTCATTTACGTGGCAATCGGTCACCAACTGGGAAAACTGAGACTATTTCTCTTTTTTTTTTTTCTTTTTTGCATTTACATGATTAGTTCCTTAACAGCAGTTTGATTGAGGAGCTTTGCCTAACGGTCCCCACCTCTTGCTTATTAAACACACTGTGTCTTGTGCGCGGAGGAGCACTAGCACACGGGTTCTGATAAAATAAATTATGGGTGGGCTGGGAAGAAAAATGGCTATATCTTGACTCATCATTTATTTCCAATTCATGTCAGTGCTAAAGCATGAGGAAACCCTCATGAAAGTAGTACTTTTGTAAGTTTTTGATTGATCTCATTTCCTCTTACCTATCACTAGCTGTATAGTCGTAATTTGTATAAACTAATGTAATATCCCTTATGTTTTAACCAGAAATGTATTATCGGGAGTTGTCTGTTATCAGTGCTGAATTTATTTCAGGCCAACTAAAATATCTGTGCTAAATTATAGAAAAAAGACTCAGATAGTCACAGGAATCTGCTAATGCAGAACTGGGAGGAGAAAAAAATCAAGCAAAGAATGTGTAAGCAAGAATTCCATCTGCCGTGTCTGTTTGTTTCCTCCAACAGCCCCCAGGAGTCGCAGGGGCAGGAGGGTCTCCTGGGAGAGGCCACGGGGTGGTTGAAGGCTGACTGGTTGAAAGCTGGGTTCACACCTGCCGGATTTTCCCTAAACCATTCATCTCAGCACAGAAATCCTGGCTTTTTCCTGCTCTCCCCTGTGGCAGCGTCACTTCCTAAAGGAGGGACGGAGAAGTGTCTCCAGGGATGGTGCCCCTGGAAGGAAGGGGGTGGCTGAGACCCCCCAGTCTCCCCTCCCCACCAGAGCCCACTCTGAACGAAGGCTGGTGGGCAGAATTTGTTTTGATGCTGAAAGTTCTTTGAAAGGCGAACACGACAGCTTTCTTTTTTCCAAGCCAATCGAAGGGTCTTCATCTCTTACCTGCAGTTATTTTGTCATGCAACCATTTTTTCCATCAATGAAGAAGCAGAGTCTCTGCAGATAATCATTCTTCAATTTCTGATGCCATAGATATTCCCTATTTTCTGTGACTCATATTGTTCACTTGGTAAATGCAGAGAGAAGGGAGAGGACGAGCACTTGTTCTCTCTGCAGCCCTTTCATCACTCTCCTACATTTTTTCATTACTGTACTCAATTTATCACTGAGAAAACACAGAAATAGAAAAGCCACATTCGTTGCCTCAAGATGGATTTGTTATCAAGGGTTTGATGCTTTTTGTAAAGCAGAAGAAACGTAGAAAATAAAATCGCCATTTCTGTTAATTGATTTGCAAAAATCTGGTTTTAAATCAGAAAAAGCTTAATGAATCAAAAATCTAGCGATGTTGCATTCTTCTCTCAAAGCTTTCCATCTTTTTCTCTCTGCTCGTTTTGGCTGAATACATTTGCCTGTAACTCCAGCACATCTGGGTGGCGGGGTTTTTTAACCATAATTCAGCATGCTAAGGGTAATTAGGTGTTTTTTCACTGACTATCTAATTATTCTTCTTAACTTTTTTAAGCACAACTGAAATTGGTTAAAATGAAAACCAAATCACTTGATTTACAAAAAAAAACCCCAAAACCCACAACCCAACCCTGACTGATTCTTGCTACTAATAGAAGTGTAATGGGATGCTGCAGTATTATGTCTTTCTGGTATGAAAAACTGGAATAAAAGGAAATGAGAAAAGCATGTTTCTGCTGGCCCTAACATCCTCACAGCAATCGCATCCCATGTCACAGAGGAGTGCCCTGTGCGGGCGGGAGCGGGACGCGCTCCGGCTTCTGAGAGAATCCCTCACCCACCCAAAGTGAAGATTGGCAGAGTGGCACAGACTCTGGAGAGAAAAAAAAAGGAACTATTTTATTTGGGAAAGCTTTCAGACCTATCACACACTACTTTCAGTAAGCAGCGGGCTTCAGTCAAACCGCTGCTAAGGATTTAATCATGTAAATGTAGAAAAAAAAACCACCGAAACCAGGAAAATAAAAGATGCAATAACCTACTGGCTAAAACTGAAGTTTTCCCAGTTGGTGACTGATTGCTGTCTGAGTAAAAGGTCTGAGCCACAGATGATATTCTATTTTAGTTGCACTGTTTAAGCTAATTTACACACACTGATACCAAAGTACTTTGATTTATCAAGGATTCTTTCTGTGTGTCTTACAGACCATTAAAGATGTGATTTATTTAATTATTTCCTAGGCAAATTACATCAAATTTACTGTTCATTTTGATTCAAAGAGGGACTCTTCTCTGTTTCAGACCCTCCCACACATCCCAACCACCCCAACCCTCCGTCTGGCACTGGAGACTCACGCCCTGCCTGAGCTACTGCTTCTGTATAAGAACTAAATGCAACCTCAGTAAGGATTCTGGGAAACCTTATCTCAGGTGCTCAATGCAAAATTCTTACATGCAGCAGCAGTGACATTGTTTGATTCATGAAGTTACTCTAAATCATTACAAATGTAAATAAAGGTTATACACAAAGGTTCTCAAATATCCTTTCCACTTTAGTGAATTCAAACATTTAGTACATCCACACCTGGGATATAATGTGAGTTTAATGGTATATTGTAACAGAAAATATGCAGCCCCAAAAAGACGACTGATTAAAAATACAGAAATGGGCAAAGGTCAAAATAATGCAACTTTCAATCTTGTTAAAAAAAAAAGACTCCACCATATTAATTTAATAAGCCAGCATTCCTGGGGAATGATCAATAGGTAAAGGCAAGAAGAAATCAGTTTATGTAAGGTAAGAAAGGGACAACTGTGTGGAACAGGATGTATATTTGTCAGTTAAAGTGCAGTCTGAATAAATTTGCATAAAACAGAAGGCTTCAAAAACCTCATGGGCCATAGGAAACTTCTGAAAACCTCTGTCTGTGTCTCTCTGGTCCCTTCCCCATAATCAAAGCCCGAGGTGCGATGGCTGAGCACGTTACCTATAAGCATTCGCTTTCCTAGTCACTGTAGTCAGCCAAAAATATTCAAAATCCTCTTCTCCCTGTGCCATTAGAGACGAGCTACGCTGTCCCCATTTCTCCAGAAGGTGTCAATAAGTTGCTAGTTATTACATGAGGACATAGGCTTATTATTCCCTTGAAAACCCTGCTATTCCTCTTTTCAGACAATAAACTCAATACTACAAGGTTCAATTTAAAACCCAACAGAAAACCATCAAAAATCAAGCCAGAAAAGCAATGTAACAATCCAGAGTAAATATATTTCCCATCGCACATCACTGTAGATAAAGCGGGAACAAGGGAGAGGCCTCTGATGTGAGGTGTGCAGGCTGAAGCTGCTGTGTATAAACAGAAACAGGGGACACAGAGAAACCAGAAACAGGTAAAATGCAGAAATTGGGTACGCATGGATTTTAAAGATGAATTAAGCCATGAGTGGGCAAAGAATTTTTCACTGAAGTATTTTACGCAACATACGAAGTACCAAGGAAAACAAATCTAGAATAGAAAATTTGAGGTAAACACCACAATCTCGCAAGCAAAATGAGTCTATTTGAAGTTTTTCACAGAAAAACATCAATATACTTGTTGCCGCTCTTGCTGTCACACAAACTGCACAAAGGATCTGCAATGATTCACGACGTTTTCCCGTAACTCTGCATTTCTCCTTTTGGAGAATTCTACAGGTTGGATTTTTCCCCAGTAAGGCTGTCTGACAGATTTACATTATATTCCCAAAATACTTATCAAAATAATTTCTCTTGACAGTTCTCTGCTGGCATCACTCCCCCTCTCTGAATCCCAACCATATGTCTCTGCTTACTTTGCATTTTAAGTACCTGAGAAGCAATTCATCGTCCTTAACTCTCCACAACACGTCCACTCTCACCCATCTCCACGTGAACATGCGGCTTGATTGCGTCCATGGCCATTTGCATCATCTTCCCTTTCCCTTCCTCCACATCTCCACCCCACAGAGCCCTGGGGGAAGGGCCACTTCACCCCTGGGGACCCACCACCCATGAGATTTCCACACGGAAGCAGCTGAATCCCACTGCCCCTCACCTGGGGATAGCCAACATCAACATCCATCATCACAGCACCTCAAGGATGCTGCCAGGTGTTCAGCTGCTGAAAGGAACAGAATCAACCAACAGCTCAAGCTGTGTTTCAAGAGAAGATCAAGAGTATCAGAGACATCTCTGGCACATGTCAGTCTCATCTTCATAGAATCATAGAATGGTTTGGGTTGGAAGGGACCTTAAAGATCATCCAGTGCCAACCCCTTGCCCTGGGCAGGGACACCTCCCACCAGACCAGGTTGCTCCAAGCCCCAAACAACCTGGCCTTGAACCCCTCCAGGGATGGGGCAGCCACAGCTTCTCTGGGCAACCTGGGCCAGGCTCTCACCACCCTCACAGCCAAGAAGTTCTTCCCCACATCTCAGCTCCATCTCCCCTCTTTCAGGGTCAAACGCTTCCCCCTGGTCCTAGGGCTTCCCTCCCTCATCCAAAGTCCCTCCCCAGGTACCTTGTGTGACACCTTATGGCAGGGATGTCCCCAGGTGACCTGCTCGGGCTTTTGTCTGCCCACAGGAGGGGAAGCTCCTCCTGCTCTCAACCTCTTTCCTGGGAGGTTTTCCTGAACACTTGGTCCTGCCCTTTGTGTCCTCCTTGTAACAATTGTGTGAACACCTGAAAATTCATTTTAACTTGCTCTGATTCCCCATCTGCAGATATGAAACCTTTCACATTTTTATTGGGTGTTTTATTTCCTACTACTATTTATTTTTATGCATTTCATTTTTATTCTCTTTTGAGATTCCTTTGCTTTCTCTAAAACTTTTTCTAAATTATTCTTCCCCACATTTGGCCTCCCTTTCCAGATAAGGCTTCACTGGGGATAGAAAAAACCAAACAGGTCCAAACCATTTCCAGCCCAGGTACTGCATCTCCAGATGACATCTGCCCTTTTCCTGCAGTATTTATGTTGTTGTCTGGGGTTTGATGCATGGTCCACAATAACTCTTTTGAAGCATTGCTGCTCATGTAGTTTTCACTCATTTGTGTATTTGATTTCTCCCTAAAACAGCTGTCTTGAGCTGTTTTTATTGAATCTCATCTTATTGATTCCAGGCTGCTTCTGAAATCCATCACTTTGCATCTGAAGCCTGCTGTCCCAAGTACTTGCACTTTGATGTCACCTCCAAATTATATAGATGTATTCTTGAGTATATCACCTAATTCATCTATTGAAGTCCATATTAAATCCTTCTGGAATCATGACAGACCTGTTTGATACATCCTTCCCACCAGACAGTGAATTATTGACAATCATTCCTTCAGTATTATTTTTAACAAGCTGTGTACCTCCCTTACAGCAATTTGATCTGGGCTGTCGTTCCCTAGTTTTGGGAAGAGAGAGCCAGGACTGACTGTGTGAACATCACTCTAACGTCAAGATGCGACTCCCATCTGCTGCCTGACCTTTCCTGGGAGGCGAGTTACCTTCGCAGGGAAAGAAATTAGACTGGTCTTCCCTAATGCCTGCTTTAAAATTTAATGTTGCTCCTTTGTCATCCATTGCCACTTGATTGTTTATGAGATTCTCTTTTATTTTTTTTAATGTGCTAATTCCAAACTTTATGCAGGTCAAACGTTAAGCTCATTTTTTTAATATTTTCTGGAGTCTTCTGTTGATGACTTTTTAAAAGCAAAATATTAGGTTTTCTCTTATCACCCACCCCAGTTTCCCAGTTTTCCCTAACAGCTGCTCTCAGAAGTCGGAGGGCAAATGGTGCCAGTTTGCGTGATGGATCTCAACATTTCATTTGATCTTTCCCTACTTTGGCTGCTCCTCCCCAGGAGTGATGTTCTCCAGCTCCCTGGTGGAGGTGGGGCAGAGGGAGGTTGGGTCTTTGCACACACGGACCCGTCGGGGAAGTGTCTGCTTTTCTTTGGGCTCCACTCTCCATGGATGGAGGAGGATGAGGATGTATCACTGCAGGAAGGTAAGAAGAAGGATGGGGGACCCACCCCAGGGAGGTGACCCCCAGGTGCCCTGTCCAAACATTGTGCTCAACTCAGACACATTTCTACCTGCAGCTCTGGGACGGGTTTGATGGGGATGATCCTGACCCAACCGCGTGTTTCTGTACCCCCGGGGATGCCTCTCATTATCCCATCACATACCATTCTTACTCAGGAGAATGGTTCTCTGCTGATAATGAACACAAAATATACTCAGCAAGTTTTGAATGAATTGACTCAATTCCCATGAACAGAGACTTGTTTCCTGAATTAAGTCAGTTGGTAGGTATTTATTTTTGTTCTCACTACGCAGCCTCGAAATTAGTAATGATTATCTAACATTTAAACTTGGAATTACCTCTTTGCACATTATTAATTTCTTCTCTCGAGTTTCTGCAGAACCAGAACATCCTCACGGCATGGAAATGTGTGTGAGCGGTGTGATTTAATCTTCATGACGTCCCAATGACACGGCAGGCATTAGTATTAATGGGGATTAATGGGATTATTAATATTCCCATTTCACAGACAGTTAACACCGAATTAAAATCAAACTGCTACCTGCCCGACAGTTTTGGGTGCCCGACCGGAGGCAGCATATTCTAACAGAATTCAGAATTTCAGTGTCGATGCTGTGGAGGATGGTAGCTCTGGCTGCCACCCTGCCCAGGCTCAGGCTCACAGCAGCCCCAGATGTTACCATGGGGTTTGAGATTACATTGACATTTGCCCAGAAAAAAAGGGGAAAATAACTCTGCCTCAAATTCCTAACCTTGCAACTTCAATATTATTTTGATGTGGCTTTTGAAAACAGCATCAGCAACAAATAAGCGTGCTGTGTCTACAGCCACAACTATTCCAAGTCCGAATTCACTTAATGGCTTCGGCCACCAAAACCAGTGTTTGTTCCACCCTAACAGAGGTAGGAGAAGTTTTATTTCTGAAACAGTTGCAGAACTGGTCCATATGACATCTGTGGTTCTCACGTATTGGGGTACCCAGCCCTTTGCTGTATCACCCATGAACTGGAAGATTTCTTGTGAGAGAAATGCAGTGCTTTACCCACACGCTCAGCCCAGCGCTACCAGGAGATGGTGGCAGGATCACCCCGTGCCTTTCCATGAGCAGAAGCAGCACTTTCAACAGGGCACTGTCCTAATTATGGAATTTATAACGTTTTAAAGTCCTACATATTGCCTCAAGTGTAATCTCCAGGCCAGGGAGTATTGTTGAGTGCCGAGTGATGACCAGTTCCCTGTCAAGGTGTTTAATCTGACTAAGAAAGGTCCGAGTGAAAACTTTACCATAATTCCAGCCATGGAATGAGAGCAATAGATTCAATTTCTCTTTCCACTGTTACAGTGACATGTACACTGCCTTGCACTGCACCATTACCACCCTGAATGCCTCTGCGTACAGAAATCAATAAAAATGAAAAATGTAAAAGGATTCCATGCACTTGTCCCTATAAATTACACTGATTATTAAGGAGTCCCATAACAACGACTAAATCCAATCTGTCTGGCTATACAGAAAGAACACAAGGATGGAGTGGGCAAAACTCTTGTTTCTCCTACCCATCACCACGCCTGTTCCTATGAAAATAAAAATTATGAGTAGAGATGTGAGTGCCTGAGGAAGCTGTGCACAGGCGGGACATTTCAGAGTGGGGAGGTAGCTATGCTAATTTTCAATTTTAATCAAGGATGAGCCATAGCAAGGCTTTTCCAGCTGTTAAAAGCTGCCTTTACAATGTGAAAGGCTCATGATAAGACATTGTCATCATCAGACATTTCTGTCACGATGAAATAACTGTTTGCAGTGCAGGGCTTGAGGATTTACTCGACGTTGTTTTTATTCTTTCCCCTGCATAGCAACAGAGGTTATTAAGAGCATCCTATGAAATATTAGTTTGGGGACTCCCTGTTAATGAATTTCTCCATGCTGAAGATACTAAAGACTAACAGAGTCAAAAGCACTTCCCCAGTGGAGGTTGTTTTATCCACACAACTGTAATTCAGGAGTAGATATGATTATAATATACAACTGTGAATTAGTTAGGGAACTTTTTATTTGTGACCAAATTGATTTTTAAAACTCATTTAGGGAAGAGTATGGGATCATGGTTAAAGCAAAGGGTAATATGTTAACCAGTGTTTTGAGCTACTTTGCCTGGCACAAAGGGTCAGGCACATGAAGAAATCGGTTGACCTCACTAGGACTCTGAACAGCCAGGATCCAGGCATAAATCAGTATTTCATTTTTGAGTGTGTGATGCCGTGCTCATGTTCTGATACTGATGGCTTTGGTGGCCAGTGGAAAATGCAGTAATTTGGTCTGATACCGAGCTCCATGGCAGGGAAGGTGCTGGGCTCACACCTATCCCCGAGGGGGAGCCATGTTTGCAGGGGACGAAAAAAGACCAGAAAAGTGACTTATTCTCTGAACTGCAGAAGGGTAAGAGATTACGAGTGGAGTTTCCAAATGAGCACATGGCAAAATGACAAAAGTCTCTAGTTATGGCCAGAAAAAGCATTGGATGAGTAAATATCGCTGTGTTAGTGATGAGATCAGTGCTAAGGGACAGAGCGTCAGGCACCAATGGGTGCCAGTGAGGATGGCCAGGGAGAGCTTATCTCAGTCACTTGAAGAGCAAAATGTAAAACAATAACGAAGCAGTTTGGTTCCTAACATAGTGATGAAGAGTGGAAGACAGATAAGGAGACTTTAAAAAGAGCAGAATTGATTGCAGTAGAAATTTTTTTTTGAGAAAATATGTGAACTCCTATGTAATGTAGAGAAAGCCAGGTAGTTTTACTATTTATGTTTTCTCATCTCACTATGACACTATATTAAAAAAAAAATAATCCCTCCAGATAATAAAGTAAATCAAAATGTGTTTAAGAAGTAAAAAACATGCAGCACATAACCCATCATTTCCACAAAATCTCCTCAATGCCAGGAATGCACATTGGGTATTGTTTCCCATCATACTGGACTGCAAAAGAGGAGGGAAACACTTGAATTTCAAATCACAGAATCACAGAATCACAGAATCTTAGTGGTTGGAAGGGACCTTTGAGATCATCGAGTCCAACCACATTAAAAAAAAAAAAAAAGAAGGAAACTTCATCATTTTGATGAAGTTAAATTGTGGTTAAATTGCTCCCCACCTCAGCTCATTTGGTTTTCCTATATATCATTGCAGGGAGGGACAGAGAGCTTCCTTTTCAATATAAGTTGCAAACCACAAAATCTCAGAATCACAGAACTATCACGGTTGGAAAGGACCTCTGAGATCACCAAGTCCAACCATACACAACCCACATCCGAAAATCTGGGCNCTCCAGCACCTCTATGTCCTTCTTGTAGTGAGGGGCCCAGAACTGAACACAGCACTTGAGGTGAGTCCTCAACAGTGCCGAGTACAGAGGCACGATGACTTCCCTACTCCTGCTGGCCACACTGTTCCTGATATAAGCCAAGCCGCTGATGGCCTTCTTGGCCACCTGGACACACTGCTGGGTTGTGTTCAACTGGCTGTCACCAGCACCCCCAGGTCCTTTTCTGCTGGGCAGCTCCAACCATTCTGCCCCTGTAGCGTTGCTTGGGGTTGGCGCGACTTAAGTGCAGGACCCAGCACTTGTCCTTATTAAACCTTATCCCATTGGCCCATCCATCCAACCTATCCAGGTCCCTCTGGTGCTTGCTGAACTGTCACTGTGGTGTGAAGAGCTCCTTCTGAGAGCCTGGACCACTGAGAAAGAAAACTTCACCTTTTGTGATGAGGGGAGGAATATCTCGTCCAGAGAGTTAGCAGTTACCTGCTTGTTTACATAAATTAATGGAAACTTTGAATAAGAAATCACTTCTTGATCATAAGTGACTCCCTGTATCTATTCTAAGCAGCTTTATGAAGGAAATAATTCATCATAGCTCATGACTGGAATGGGGTTTAAAGAAGACTGGAAAATTAAGCAATAAACCACAACAAGCAGAGTGTTTCTGGAGGCTGCTCCCAGAGCTTTCCAGCCCTGGTGAAGTGCAGCACTCTGCCAGGCACACACTTCCTCCAGCACTGTTAGAAATGGAAATGGAAAAGAGAAGAGTCAATGAGGGGAACAGAACAGAGGCACTTCAGAGGAATGATGAGAAATAGGGCAACTCCTCCAACACACGGGCCAAAGCACGGCTGCAGAGTGAGAACCACAGTCCGTTAAAACCGGCACACATGGAAATGCCTGGGAAAAATACTATCACAGCAGTTCTATTATAAAATTTAATTTTTTTTTTCCCATCTGCTTGCTAGCATCAGTCTTACACCTATAAACACCCCTGCTGTATCTAATTAGACTCATCAAATGGGTTCCCGCCCGGGTGAATGCGGAGGTGCAGACCCAGCGCTGATGTGTGAGGTCATTCACTTTTAGCGCACAAACTCCATGGGCTTTCAAATGTTCCAGACCCAGTCGAGGAACCCTGCTGAAAATTTAGCCACGTTATACAGGATGCATTTTACTGCTCAAATTTAGCTTTCCTGTACATGTTTATTTAAATTTTTATTTTATTTAAAACATGTAACATCAGAACACAAACCGAGCTGGAGATTTACGCAGTGGACACACTTCATCTCACTTGAACCTGGCCTAAACATTGCATTATAGATCTGGAAACCCATGCCCTAAGTCTGAATGAATAATGGATTCTTTTTATGAGTACACGAATTTCTAAGTTTGAAAAAAAAACTGAGAAAGGAAAGTTTTGGTTTTGAGGATTGAAATGAAAAACAATAAAATTTCCTTGGGGAAACATGAGTGTTTTTCTCAATCTAACCCCAAACACCGTGTTTCTTTTCCAGGTTACCGAATCCTGTCTAGCTCAAAAACCAAAAAAGGCTGTTAAGAAAAGGACAGTTGAAAAGCTGAAAGCACAAGACACTGATATCTAAAGAGTTATTCTAATTATCTGTTCTTGTGTATCTTTCAGAAGTCTCTTATCCTTGATACTATCCTTGGGCTACATCGTGTGATAAGGAAATGATGAGTAAGATCCTCTTCAGATAGTGATTTTAAATCTTGACACTGACTCAGGATTTCAGAAATTTCTTCAAAACTGCATTATCCTTGAGAAAAAGGACCAAATGTCTATGGCTGAAACATTCTCAGCTTCCTCATATTTGCGTGAACCCCAGACTTAGTTCTCATCTTTCCATCTCCCCATTTTGGTCTAAAAGGCACACCTGCATTTTTTCACCAATGTTATTCAAATATTTCCTTAGGGTACCAGAAACAGACACCTGATCTTTTAAAATAATTTGATATGCAAAACCAGTTTCTGTAGGAAAGCTTGTTAGATATAAGATATATACCAGATATATTCATTTTTATTATAAATGAAGATTCTATATACAAGCCGGGGAAATGTGACATCAGAAATAACTGAAATCTTCAAAATTTCTGAGTTTTGAGTCACAGAGAGAAAAGAGTGTATTTGTTTAAGCAAATTGTACACTCCACTCTGTCTCAGAAGAAAATCAGCACCTTATGAAGCTTGAGTTAAATACAATGTCAGGAAGCAAACTACAGTCGCACTTAAAGATTATATGTATGATTGAGAACAATTATTGTACACCTAGAACCGTAGGCATTCTTCATCTGGCTTGCACTGAATATCTACCTTAATTATTTTATGGTATTTTAATACTGATTTTACTACATTAAATATTAATTCTACTATTTGTGTACTGATCCTATTCCTCAATTATATTCATCTTTTCCACAATAAGAAGATGCAGCAGTTGACTGATTCAAAGTGACATCATCTTATCAGTATTCGAAAGTCAGCAGAGAAGTCCGAAAGGCAGAGGCAATTAGAGCCATATTGCTGGATGCCACATTTACATTCTAGTGATACGGAAGTGCCTCTGCAGAAAATGGTTATAATCTGAAGAGAGAATTTTGGCAAATACCTTTGAACTGCAAAAAGCCAGGGCATTGCCTGTCAACAAGAAGAGAGTCACACTACGCCCAGCCCGTGCTCTTACCACGTAGAGAGATTTGGGAATATTTATGGGCAAAACATTCCAGCATGAGAACGCCATTGAATTCACTATCAAAACAAAGCAATATCTCCCCTTTGAAGTATTTCAAGCAGAAAGGCTTTTTTTTTTCATAAAACAACCTTTTTACTGTATAATGGAACTGTTGTGTTAATTATAATTCTTTTGCCAAGCATCTATTTTACATAACAAAGCAAATTTGCCAACTATTAAGGAAATTTTCCAGTTTTCCCTTACAGATGATAGAACGAGAAATAGTATCATATTTTAAATGCAAAGTGGGGATGATTAAAATTTCAGCCTAAATATAATAAGAACATTTCTGAATCCTAAAGAAAGCGTAACCAGTAATCTGCTGGGGACGATGTAACTGCCTCACGATTCTGTACTTAAGCCCTTAGTATTATAAAGCCTTATAAGAAAGCAAAAATACAACATTTGTTTTGTCTCACTGTAATGTCTTCAGCGCTGTTGTCCTTGAGGCAGGTTTGAAAATCACACGCCTCATAACGTGCCTATTTTATCTAACTCCTGAAGTGCCTTGTTATCCTCTCTCCTGTGAGGTTCTTGTTTAATTTTTTTTTTCCTTCTTTTAAATGAACATATTAACTCAAAGGGATAAATGCTCAAAACATCACATGGAAATAATGGATGCCAAAACCTAGAGTAAATGAAGAGATTTTATACGTACATCTCCTTGAGCAGAGTTTTCAAAATTTACCCATGAGGTGAGCCTATTGTTTGCTAAATTCCAAAGCTTTTATCTGAATAGCTCGGGTAAGAGATCCATGATAAGTAGGTGCAACAGAAGTTAGAGTCGTATTATAGGACTGTATTAAGAATCAATGCTCTACGTTTTTCATTTTGCTGTAGAGATTTCCTGTACGGTGCAAAAGATCTTTTACCATTTATTGCCCTTGTTACTACCTCATAAATTATAACACGCAGGAAATACAGCCCCAGTAATTCAAGTTCAGTTTTTATTATATGGCTCCTTTAAGGAAACTCTTCAGCACATTCCTTTGAAAGGCCTGTTCCTGTAAATGAAGATAGTGCTACATGACTTGTGTTTTAGAGGAAACACCACATCTCTCAGTCACACGGGATACAGCAAGATGAAATCCTTAGGAATATTCAAATCCTGGGCATTGACTGATGCACGGATAAACCCTGTAAAAGTTAAAAATGTCTACCAAAGCCCTGGGGGGACCATAACAGGTTTTATCCTCCCACCTTTCCCGCTTTATTCCTGGTTGGCAGCTCCTCCCACGGTGACTTCCACCCACCGTCCTCGCTCCTGGATGGAGGTAGGGTGCAAATCCCAGAGGGCGCCTGGCTGCCCACAAGTGGGGGTTATTTTAATGATTCGAATTCATGACTGTGGAAGAATTACTGACAATATGCTTTTATAGCTGGGTGAACAGTTCTTAGAGAACCCCAAACTTCCCTGGCCTCTCTGAGCTCACAGTGGTGTTGGATCTTCAGTTCTGCTGCTTCTGGACAAACTGTCAACACCGAAGGAAGTTGTGGGGAATCAAGCAGCTGAAAAATCAGTGCAAGCACAGAATTTTCATGCCCGTTTGCTTCAAAGGCTGCTCTGGTTTTGCTAATTGCCTCGAAGGGGGCTTGGATTGACTGCTGCAAACAGCCTTCTCGTTCAGCTTCTGCCATCAGCCTGCAGCTGTGCTGGAGGATGGAGATGTTCAGGGCTCCTTGAGCTGTTCTGAAATTCGTTCCCTCAGTTACTTTTGTGAGATGATTCAAGCCTTTACAGCCTGGACTCCGTACCCTGCACCAGGAGGAGACTTAGACATCCTGCCCTTCGACATGACCCCCTCTCCTGGCAGGAAACCCCTAAATATTTTCTTAGTTAATGTATCCTAAAAGTCTGAATCATCGCTGTTATTATCGAATAGAAAAGAGATGAATAATTGGGGTTACCCCCTATCACGAACATTGTGTTTTTCTAAAACTGCAGAGAGAAGCCTGATTCTGGGATGGCTCCAAGAGTTGCTTCAAGCCACACCATTGAAAAGAAAAATAGCTTTTTTTTTTCAGTTTTACGTATAAAACAAGGAGGAATGGAATCTAGTCCAGCAACATGATGATGAATCTGCTTATTGAAGAGCAGTGACTCCTGACCAATGAGACCCACTTTGCAGGCTCTGGTTGCGTGTGCCTACTGGATGGGAGATAATGAAATCAAAGAATTAACAGTTGTGAATGCGTAGTTACATGTTAATTTTTTTTTCCCCTTTGTTCTCTCTGTTAGGGGATTTCAAATTAAATCACACTTTCAGTCACCACTGAAGTGTTTTTCACAACTTGTTAATGATATTGTAATTACTGCTTCATATACCACATGCAGGCAATTTCCAGATCAAATCTGCAGCTATTTGATTACACCAGGTCAGTCACCAGGAACAGGACATTCTGGCTGTTGTTCTGCATCAAATGACTCCTGAGACATGCCCAAACCATGAGGTGTTTCCCTGAAATATTTCACCGTGGGTATAACCACCACTCAGATACACCCCTATCTGCACCTACAGAGTCACCCAAGTTCAGGGCCATGAGGATGATGAAGAGATGCCACAGCCGACCCTGGGGAGAGGCAGGAGGTGTAACCCAAAGAGGGGGGCGATGCTCAGAGCCTGCCCAGGCAGCACCTTCCTCTTTTGGAGGTCCAATTTAAAAAA
>VXBJ01000489.1:790604-831053 GCA_013400055.1 Nycticryphes semicollaris | reverse complement strand
AAAAAAACCACAACAAACGATCACACACACATACACATACACAAAAAAACCCCCAAACAAATTAAAAAAGAAAAAAACACCACAAAACCCAAAGCCTCCTAAATTAAGCTTCAGTATGAAGGTATTTTATTTACCAATTTACNCTCCATGAGATTGATTCTCCAGGCCCTTCCCCAGCTCCGTTGCCCTCCTCTGCACTCGCTCCAGCACCTTGATATCTCTCTTGTGTTGAGGTGCTCAGAACTGGACACAATACTCAAGGGGTGGCCTCACCAGTGCTGAGCACAGGGGGACAATCTGTTTTTCTGCATCAAACAGATGCAGAACTGCTGCTGTTCTATATGAAAGCTGTACAATCAAAGATGAACTTTTTTCACATGGAGATTTTCCGTGCAGGAAACATTTAATCCATATCCTTTAAAGCTTTCTTTCAAATTTCTTACAATTCAGTGTTACAGTTCCTGTCAGTTGCTTTCCAGAAGTTTTCCTAAATTAGCACTATAAGTTATTTTCAAAATTATGCATTTGGTTTTGCTCTTTCCAACTGGTGGATTTTGCTGCTTGCAAATATAAATCTTGTCATCATCCTCTCTTACCCTCTCTTAAGCTACAAAATCAAAGCTAATCTGTAGAGGATTCCAAAAAGAAGACAGTGTATGAGAAGCAACTTCTTTAGTAAATCCATCCCCGTGCTGCCTCATTCTCAGTAATTCTCCCATAACCGTGAATCCAACACAACTCATAGCACAAAATATTTTTCTTCTGCAAGTTCCCTGTTCATTAAAACAAGACAAGATGCCCCATCTAATAAATTGAAAGGGAAGAATTGTGTCTTCATACACCAGGGGTGGGATTTAAGGAGCTAATATGTAATTCTTATTTTTCTTTTCATCAAATCACCCATGCAACCCAGACGAAGTTTGCCCTAGCTCGGTAGGAGACGTACCAAAGCCAATCGGTACCCAGACACGGTAATATCTCTGCCAATGGACTGTCACCTTGGTGAGCTGTTCAGTTGTGTGGGCATTTTTTTTGTTATCCTAATGGGCTTCACAGTGGATGGGAACTACCCTTGGGTGTCAGTGGCAGCATCAACAGGAAAACCTTGCAAGGAAGAGTGAACACATGGATTTATTTCAAGTCGGATTCTCCTGCAAATACATTTTTCCATAAATATCTAGAGATATTGCCCCTTGCATGAATGGAAAAACAGTCCCATCTTCATTTATTTTTTCTCTGTGTGTACATTGGCTTTATTAGTAAACTACAAAAGAGACTGGATTGAGAGCTGATGTGTTTCCAGAAAACTGCTGCATGTTTTCCAGTATAACCTATGGCTGTTTCTGAGGCAATGGGAATTCCTCCTCTTAGACCAAATATTCGCTTTCTCTGATCGAGTCTCCAGTTGTTAAAGTGCTTCAAGTTGGTGCATTTTCTCTGCTTCTCCTAATGGGATCTTTCTACCCCTTCCTGTTTATGGATCTTTATTAATGGAGTGGTCACTGGAGGCAGAATATTTCTGCCCGTGTATAATTTAGTGAGCTATATAAAATAGCCTAGCATGAGAAGAGGTCATGCATCAGCTTTTGCTGAGGCAGAGCTGGCTATGAAGGATATAAATCGCTCTGTTCTGGATAATAATGCCATCTCTCAAGGATGCCATTAATTTAAAAGCAGGTATACAAGTTTACTTCACCGTTTCTCCGGAGCAGACTATCACTAGAGGCAAAGAAGCAGCCTGCAATGTTGATTTAACTATTGTGCATCACATAAGGAAATAAAAGACAAAACAAATTCTCTGTGCTATCAGCTTCTCCAGCATTAAATATGGAAATGTAGCATGAAGGGTACAGCTTGCTTCGTTGCAAATATTCTATCAAAGTCCTCCAAAGTTTACTGCTCTCTCTGCTTGTGACTCCAACTTCATTTTTCCCTGTGCTTGGCCTAGTTTTACTCCTACAACTGATGCTTCTTCAAAGAAAAAAGAAAAATTAAAAAAAAAAAAGTGTGGGAAGAGGCTGACACAGAAAAATGAATAGCAAAGTGTTTAAAACAAAACCCGAAAAAAAGGACATGCTCTGCAATAACACCACTTCATGTTTCATTATTATACTTAACTTTTTCTTACTGGTAAAAAAAAACCAACCCTATGGGGATTGTTCTTTATACTTTCCTTCTCATTTAATTTTAGCTTTTCAATCACCAGTTCTTTTTGCTTCATACTGGGACACCTTCAGTGGCAAGGGACACATGGCGAATAAGTACTCACCCTTAGTCAGAAACCAGCAAATCTCCCATCTATCGTACTTGTGCACTTAAAGTGCTTTTTATTTTATTAAAAAACATCTGTCAACTGCCTGCTAAAAGTATCAAAAGTCTTTTGCATTAGAAGATGCCAAAGATTTATACTGAAATTTAACAGGAGCAGAACTGCTTTGTTCCTCTGCTAAATCTCAACTCCCCTTTCGAGAACCCTTTTGATGTGCCCCCGTCTGCCTCCCCTCAGGGTTCCCACCTCTTGCTCAGAATTCCTCTCTCCTTAAACACGAGCAACAAAACAAAACTCCAAGACAAATGAAGTTGTGATTTCAGTCTGGAGTGGACATCTTTCCCCTTCCTTCTATTCCGTGGGATAAAAAGATGCTGGCAGACTGGGTGCTTGAGCAGGACATTCGTTTTGGGGATGTTGGTGCTGGAAGACTGTCCCAAACCCACAGAAGGAGTGGAGCAGCAAGGGGGGTGCACCATGCAGGTACAAATCATTCCTTTAGTGGTTAAAAAGCAACATAAAATATTGCCTCAGATGATTTCCCTATATTGGACAGAGATTTTCCTTTTCTTTTTTTGATATTTTAAACTTACATTTAACCACTCTGTTTCGTGGAATGACATTTGGTAAAGTATGGACTTGATTTAGCCTCCACTGCTGAGAAATGACATTTTCCCACTGACTTCTACCAACACCTTCTCTCACCTATGAAAACAAACGTCTTTTCCCTGGTGATGAGCTGTAAAGAAGCCAAATAACCTTACATTTTCTGCCCTGCTGATCTTGTTTTCACTTATTGGGCCAGTCAGTCCTTCCCTGGCCAGAAAATACTCCGAATAACCTGTAAGTGGGTCAATTTTTGTGTAATCACCACTAAAAAAAAGGGGTTTAAAAGTGTTCAGTGGGAGCAGGATCCTGAGCACTGGCTCTCACTGTCACAGTAGCGGGGGACACTCTTCCCCCAAAAGCAAGAAAATTGCCCATTTTTTTGTTGTCTGCGTTAACACTGTTGAAAGTATTAGCACATGTCACTGCACTGCTGTGGGAGTGCACCGAAACAGAGGCAAAGGAGAGAGCCAAGGACTGTACGTGGACGAGTAAAACGCCAGAGACTAATTACAGCAGCGCTACTCAAAGGCGGCAGCTCGGTTATTCAAATTTCATAGAGAGTAAAAAATCCAGCACAGGTTTGTCAACAGGTTTCTGAAGAGCCCAAGTGACATTTCACACTTTTGCAGACGCTGCTATCTAATTATTCCAATAAGACTAATGCCTAATGGGCTTTCAAAATTCTAGAAGCTAATTTCGATGCTTTTAGGCTTTTTAAGTACGTGGTATTGACATTTACAACTGGTTGGATTTACGGCACAGAGTTTTCGCCTGTTAGATAAAGTTCAACATGTGCGGAATTACCTTCAAAAACTGTAAGGACTGTGCTGAAGAGACCCAAATGTTATCAGCTGGAAAGGGCTGTGTAGTTACAGATCGCTCCTGCAAACACGGAGCTGCTGTAAGAAAAGGCAAATCTGTGAAATATCTCTCCGTATTCAGCCTCCACATCCAGCACATTCATCCTGAATTATGCCACAGTTCGACCCATAATATTAGATATATAAAATAATATCTATAATGAATATATACAACAAGGAACTTGCTTATGCTCATCCCCATGAGTGTGCGTGTGCTCCCTGTACATACATTACTTCTAGTCGGTGTCAACAAAATAGAGCTCTAAAGTCTCTTCTCTTCCTGCCACTTATCTCCTGTATGCTCATGGACAGTTCACTTGGAAATAAATGTGGGTGAAACCACCCATCACTTTTATTTCTCCCCACAAATGCCATCCTGGCTGCATTTTCACATTGCTGAACAGCAGAAGGGCAATTTCAGACCATGAAATAAGTCTGATTTTATCCTTTTCAGTCTGTCAGGGTCCCTGCTTGTAAAATGGAAAGCAATACTTTTCTTTAGTTAGCAACAGTTATGCAAATTTAAAATAAGTTTAAAAAGAATAGTTACAAAAAGAGAGTAATTATTTACTTATTGTTGATGCATTGATTTTGGTCTTTAGCTAATATAAATGAATGTATGAATAAACTCCCAATATTTCTGATCACTGCAGTGCAAGAGACTAAATTCAGAGTGAATCCCAAGCAGATTGAGGAAGGTGACAGCGCCCAGTGAGGAGCACCAGGAGCCAGGAGCTCAGGGACCTACAGCCACCAGCAAAATGCCCTTGTTTTGATGAGGAAGTAGCAAGAAGTGCAGAGTTAGGGCTGTTGCACAGCATAGTTGTAGCAGTGTTTCCAGGGGAGAAACTACTTCCAGCTCCTTTATCTTTACCCCGTTTCCAACCCACCTCTTGGGGTCTGCAAGTGAAAAAGGGAAGCAGAGCTGGGAGTGGAAGGTCAGAGGGGAAGGAGGAAGCTCCATCCTCTCCCTTCAGGGGTGATACGGCTGCCAGCACAGACACAGCCATTTCCCAAGCTGTCAAAACTTTTGAGCAGCAAAATATTTAGGAACTGCATGTTGGTTATTGCAACTTTTCGTGGAAAGCATCATGTCACTGTGATTTATAATTCACTCTGTCTACTTTTTCTATTTGTTCTCAGAACCCATCGTGCTGTAGTAGCACACACCTTGTTTTTAAAACATGTTGTGGACCTCTGTGAATTTTGGTTGTCTGGTGTTATCCCTTGGGGGCAGGTGGGTACAATCCCCACACCTCCAGGAAACCACATCCCACGAGCTGGACAAAGCTGCAGAAGAAAATCGGGATGAGAAGCCTCACTCCCAGTCTGCAGACAGCATCTTAATCCCACCTCCCACATCAACACAATAACGTGCTTGAGAAAACTTACTCTTATTTTTCAATAATTTCAAAAGGTGAAGTGCTATATGTATACGTATTGTTTTTATAGAGTTATACTTATTTTATTCACATACTTATAATTGCCTGTACTGATACGTGGAGCAGCATTTCCAGTGTTTATAATTAGAATTACTTAACCTGCAATGCAGCCAGGTAAGCAGTTCAGAAATAATTTGGACTGTCATTATTGTGGCAGCAGAATGTGTAACCACCTTCGCTGTCACCCAAGCAAGGTCACATCACCCAACAGAACTCACAGGACAGGTTCTGTCCTGGCATTTCCCTGATGCTCGCCTCTCCAGTTTTAAGAAGTTTGTGGAGGGTACGTCTCCCTTTTTTCCCTGAGAAAATATTCTAATGTCTAAAAGAGTTGCCCTAAAAGGTAATTTTTAATTAGTAGATGTTTATGCTCAAAGCATTTCTCCTTTGCCCTGTAAATAGCTGCAGAAAACACATATTCCCAGATGAGCAAGTGGCCGCAATGATGGTGCCTTGCCCAAGACCTGGTTCATCTTCAGCTTTACCAAAGAGCTGGCATGGCACCCACAGCTCCCATTCCCCACTAATTTGTCTCCTTGTTCCACTACCTCATTACAAAAGGAGATGCCATTTAATGGGACATAGACTAAAGGTATTTATTGTTGGCACCCTGGAGCCTTGAATAGAATCATAGAATGGTTAGAGTTGGAAGGGACCTTAAAGATCATCCAGTTCCAACCCCCCTGCCCTGAGCAGGGACACCTCCCACCAGACCAGGTTGCTCCAAGTCCCATCCAACCTGGCCTTGAACCCCTCCAGGGGCTTCCATAACTTCCCTAGGAAACCTGTTCCAGTGTCTCACCACCCTCACAGCAAAGAATTTCTTTCTGGTATCTAATCTAAATCTCCCCTCTTTGAATTTAAAGCCATTACCCCTTGTCCTGTCACTGCACTCCCTGACAAAGAGTCCCTCCCCAGCTCTCCTGTAGCCCCTTCAGACACTGAAAGGCTGCTCTAAGGTCTCCCTGGAGCCTTTTCTTCTCCAGGCTGAACAACCCCAGCTCCCTCAGCCTGTCCTCACAGCAGAGGGGCTCCAGCCCTCCCAACATCTCTGTGGACCTCTGCTGGCCCCATTCCAACAGCTCCCTGTCCTTTCTATGGTGACTTTACTTTAAAGAAGCGGTTGATTCTAGAAGAGCACCTGGACATGGTTACGATGCCACATCCTTGGGGGCATCAGCAACTGGGGACACCACAGGGAAAGGCTCGCTCTTTGGGAAACCTGTGAATTCTGGGCCGTTTCCCTTTGTCTCACTTTTTAAACATTAACTGGACTTGACAAAAGGTTTTTATCGGATTATAGCGTTTCAGCTCGGATGTTTAGTGTGTCAGATGTTATTAGTTGCAATCAGGCTAAAAGCAAGATGCTGACCTCAGTCTCTCAGGCAGAGACACGGCAGATGTGCCGCTTTCAGTGGCGTGAGGAGGGGACATGGCCAGGCCACGTCACAACGTTTGATGTGTCCTTTTATTTGATTTTCCAGTTTATTTCCATTCCGTTTCTGTAGAAATGTTTTTCATACACAGGTCTGTGTTTTCACTGAGTACAATGAAGAGAATTCCTGATATGGCACGTTTTAATTGCCTTAATTAGAATCATGTGAGGAAGAATTTACTAAAAATCTAACCGTGCTGAAATTCTGTCCCTGAAGTGCTTTCTCCTCAATCTTAGATAAAAAGACGATAAAGTTTTTCAAAATGTTAGGAATTCATTTCCAGACAAGCAGTGGTTTTGCACCTCTTTAGCAAGACTTCACTAAATTTTTAGATGAAAAATCTTTTTGCAAGGCAAACCCTGCGTGTTCTACATCTATCCTCTGACAAGTGGGATAATTTTTACATCCTTTTTTAAGTCTAGTTGATGAAAAAGATGACACTGCAACACGGAGCTTCAGAGACTGGTCTCCAACACACCCCAAGGCTATTCAACTGCCTTTGTTAACATCACTCCAAGCAAAAATTAAACTTTTAAACGTGGGACACCTTTTTTTCTCCTGACAACTGCCACTCTAACACTACAGAAGTTGAAATAACAGGAAATCCATTGAATAAAAAGAGATAAAACCCAGTAATCACAGTGATCACAGTGACAGGCAGCAGAAAGCTCAATAAAATGTTATTCTGCTTACTCGGGGCACAGAGTTCCAAAAACACTTGCAATGTGGAAGCAGTGGCAATGACTAACAAAATAATTATCCCCATTTTTCCAGACCAGACCAATTGCCTTTAATTGAATCAACAGGACATGGAAGAGGCATTCAGAGAGGGAATAATAGACCCCACTGTATAGGCTGTCCATAGCAAGGGCAGTCAGAAGAGCACTTACTTATATTTCACCAAACCCTTAGAAGTGTTATAAGCCACATTTTGTGTCTTTAAAATAATTCACCTGCAGTTTGTCACAGTTTAAACAATAACGTTTTGGAGGACCTGTTCAAATGAAATTGCATTTGGATAAAGTAATTGTAATTAAAGTCTCTGCATTGTCACACTCTTATTTTCAGATGAGGTAGTTCAACAGAAAGAACTGCATTTCCACCTTAGTTTTCCAAGCCAGTCTCGCAGTAAGTGCTGAACCTTCCCAAGTGAAACTGTCAGGATTTTGCCACTGAGTTTAGTGGGAGCAGAATATTCGATAGATGCGAAATCTTAAAAAAGACATACTCCACTGATACAAAGTCTTTAAAAAGATTTAATATTCTACATTTCTGTCCTTTGCATTCCATTATTGTGTTCTTTAACCTAAGATGTCGGGTGTTTCTTTGGCTTTACCCCTTAGTTTTCCTACTTTCCTACTTCTGTCACTGCCGTATGATGCAAGAATTTTCTGAAAGACGCTTTGGACTGTTCTGAGCACACCTTTGGCAAGGCTCTTGCAGGTCACAAAACGACTCAATCAACTTAATTCAGATGTAACAGAACTAATAACAGTTCAGACCAGAGCTCAAATGATAGGTCTATGTAGATTATCCTGTCCCTGCAGATTTCAGAAGGTGGAAATTTCAGGCTTGTAACGGAAATTCAGTTTTTGCCCTGAGTGTAAGGCACCCCCCACATTGCAGAATTATGAGCTTTGGCCTAGAACATCCCCAGATGAAATATTCCTGATTTACATCCTTGTAAATGAGATCACCTCTTAATGCAAACATTTTCCATGATTTAGGTCTTTTAAAGAAGGGGAAAAGACATTCATGCATATTTTAGAAAGTGAGGGCCCCTTGCAGCTCATATGAATGCTGTGAGAGACACAAGTGTGGGAGGAATTTGATGAATTGAGGAAAGAAAAATACAAATCCTGGAGAAAACATTCTGATGGGCCATTAATGATGCACTAATGACTGCAGATGCAGCCCTGGGTAAGGGCAAGTCCAAGCACCCCCGTTTGCTGGTTCACTCAACTTGGAGGGTTGGGGGGGGCTCTGCCATCGAACAAATCTCTCTCAGCTGCCTCCACCTCCAGAATAATTTTTCTAATTTTTTTTCTTCTTGTGCCAAGCAGGGACAAGGTGATAACAGTGGCTGGCACTAGTGAGTTAATTTTATAATGAAAACTAACACCCTACTCCAGTGCTAGCAATTTAGGAGAGTAATGGTTTGTCAGTTTTAGCTGGAAAGTGGTTGTTATATGATTTTTGAAGTCTTTTGCATATTTATTTTGTCCCACTTTAAATAAATTTGGGCAAGATTTATCTCGTTAGCTCCAAATGCAAGTCCCTCTTGGCCTGATTGAGGAAAAAAAATAGACTTTGCAAACATTGCAAAGACTAAATCAATACATTAATATTTAGGGGACATTAAGGAGGTTTATTAAACAGAAAAAAGCGCCTTGAGTATTACTTTGGAAATATTATACATGTTTGAATAAAAAACATAGGTTGTGGTATCTGACTGAATCTATAAATCACATTTACATAGCTATCTGAATTATTTCCACACATGGCCTATCAAGGCCAGGCTGGGTACAGAAAGGAGGGGACAGAGGGGGCAGGAGGGGAGCAAATGCTCTGTCTCACATTTGCGGGGTCTGTCCCAGGACCAGCCCTGAGCCAGCCCAGCATGGGGGTAGATTAAAATAAAAATTAAGATGTCAAGTAACTAAAGCAAGAAAGTTTTTGTATCACTGATTACCCAGTGTCTGCATTTCGGTATTGATGGAAAGTACTTGATGTAGGATCTGGGCTCCTGCGGGATGGGGAGGGCAGAGGGTGCAGGGAGGGATAAGGAAGGGCAGCAGGGACCACAGTGGGACAGGGGGTGGCAAAGGGAATGAGACCTGCTTTTGACACCTTAAAATCTAAACCATGGACCTGTGTGCGTGGTGCATCCACAACAAACCAAAACAGAGCCCTGAAAAATACCCTTCAACTCAGACTGTTCCAGTGGATCCCCACACTGTTGCAACCAGGAGCATGGCCAGACTCCTCATTCACATTCTGAGAGACAAACAGAACTGTCAGAGCCTTAATCCCATCATTCAGAAGCCCATGGTCACCTCACTCATCACCTTCATGGTCACAAAATTCATTCATGGCTAAGTTATCATAGAATCATTAGAATCATTGGGTGGGAAGGCACCTTAAAGCTCCCCCCAGTGCCACCCCCTGCCCTGGGCAGGGACACCTCCCACCAGACCAGGTGGCTCCAAGCCCCAAACAACCTGGCCTTGAACCCCTCCAGGGATGGGGCAGCCACAGCTTCTCTGGGCAACCTGGGCCAGGCTCTCATCACCCTCACACCAAACAAGTTCTTTCCCACATCTCAGCTCCATCTCCCCTCTTTCAGGGTCAAACCCTTCTCCCTCCTCCTGTGACTCCCCTCCTTGATCCAGAGTCCCTCCCCAGCTTTCCTGGAGCCCCTTGAGGGACTGGAAGGGGCTGGAAGGTCTCCCTGGAGCCTTCTCTTCTCCAGGCTGAACCCCCCCAACTCTCTCAACTGTCTTCATAGTCTGTTAGAGTTATATTTGCCTAGTCTTACGACCAGTCCTGGTCACTCTAGTAGTCCTTCCTTGGCTGCTGGGTCCTTCTGAACACCCTATCCTGGCCTCCACTTCCCCAGAGTCACAAAGGAGGGCCTGACTTGCCCTTTCCCACGTGGTGCCTCAGCATCACCCCCACACCCCGACAACCGGAGACTTTGTGCTGTGACCCGTGGCTCTGCCTTGCCATGAAATCAATTCTCAAGGGCATCGGTAAACGTGTCTTAATGTTTTTGCAAATTGAATGGGAAACACAGCTTGGAGGATGCAATTTAAACTTTGGCAGAATAAATGTCAGATTAGAAACGGCAGAAATTGCAACCTTTTGCTAGAAAAATTACGAGCAATACAGTGTGGTAAGAGGTATTTCATGTTTTTCCTTTGCTGTGGCAAACATCTGATGTTTAAACCATCTGCAGTTCATGACTTTTCAGATCAAGCATCTGGCATGGACGTAGATTGAGTTGATTACAAGCTCCCACCTTCTAAACTTGTAATTAATTACTTCATAATTCTCACTTCTTTTTAATAAGGTCACTGAAATAAAGTTAACTGGATTATCTCCCTCTCTTTCATGTGATTTTTCCTTTCATTGATGTAAATGTGGGCTAAAGAAGCATTAGGCTCTTTTGGTTTTTATTAACTATCTTGATTAACATTCTCAGTACAGAAAGGTGTGTGTAAAAAGGAACAGGGTCTAGACCTGATTTTGTGGTCTCATGGAGACATTGGGCAGGGATTTGGGTGCCTGAATCTCAACTTGAAGCTCTGCCAGAGATCCCCATCTGACCATGGCCAAACCCTCGAGGTCTCACTGCTCCCGGTGTCCGTGCCTGGGACAGGGATGGAGTGGCTGCTGCTTCCCTCCAACCTTGGTTATTTACTGATCAAGTCACCTTTCTGTCTTTTACTCATGGAAATTATAAAATACATTTATTCTCTGCAGCACTTAGATGAATGTGTTCAAAAACTGTCATCCCACACAGAAGAGGATATTCCAAATGACAGCTACGGGATCTGTGTGTATAGAAAGACCTCACACACACCCCCAAAAAAAGAGGGAAAATTGGATTTACGCAGCTTTCAAAGTGGAGTTTCACAGCAAATAGTTTTGCAATGTGGAGTTTGAACCAATTTGGGAGCTTATGATCAGACCTAAGTCTTTATTCATTTAATTTGCGACGCAGCACACACCCCCTTGGCTCTTCCAGCTCTGCTCTTTGCAGCAGGAGAACGTCTTCTTTCAGCATTACCCAACAGAGTACAGCCTGGGGGCAGAGGAATTTTAAAGGGCTAAGACTTTGCTTTCAAATTTTCGTTTTCTCTTGTTATTTCATGCACTGCTTTAGGTCTGCTGCTGATCATTTATTCACCATATAAAAGCAAACCCAGCCCTTTGACTGCACGATTTTACTTTGGCTTTTCCCTTCATTTATTTCTCCCCATTGGCAGAAGTTGTGTCTAATCTTGAAATACAAAGCCAGGAACAATATTAAAAGGGAACACAAAGCTGCTCCCATAAAATGTTATTATATCATCCCTGTGAACTCTATTCAGCAGGAAGGCATGTATAAGCTTGTAGCACCAATTAGTGGTTTGATGTTTCCTTTACCATCTGGGCTACTTTCAGACGGGTCCATCTCCATCTCAAAGGATGCATAAATCTCCCAGCCCTCCCTCCCGAGCCCCAGCACACGGAATGGGAAGTCACGACGTGATTAGCAGACTCATTACCAAGCGACTTGATTAAAAGTGCTACATGCACAAGTCCCATCCCGGTCACTGGACAGATGACGACAGCAGTAAGTGATGCGGATCTCTCCAAATCGCTGTGGAAAACCCACTGTTCAAGGCGGGATCCCACCTGTGTGGGGTGAGCGACTGGTGGGACTCACATCTGACCCACTCAGCACCCAAAGCATGGTGGATAATTATTAATGTAGGATCATAGAATTGTCTAGGTTGGAAGGGACCTTTGAGATCATCAAGTCTCAACCATCAACCTAACTCTGATAAAAAACCAACCCATCACTAAACTGATGCACCATCACTAAACTGTGTCTCTCAGCACTATTTAATCTTTTAAATTCTCCAGGGATGGTGCCTCAACCCCTGCCCTGGGCAGACCGTTCCAAGGTTTAACAACCCTTTCCATGTAAAAATTGTCCCCGATATCTAATCTGAACCTCTCCTGGCACAACTCGAGGCCATTTCTTCTTGTCCCATGGCCTGTTCCTTGGGAGAAGAGACCGACCCCCCCTGGCTACCCCCTCCTTTCAGGGAGTTGGAGAGAGTGAGAAGGTCTCCCCTCAGCCTCCTTTTCTCCAGGCTGAACACCCCCAGAACCCTCAGCCGCTCCTCAGAAGTTCTCTAGACCTTTCTCCTTGGTCTCCAGACCCCTCACCAGCTCAGTTGCCCTTCTCTGGACACGATCCAGCCCCTCAAGGTCTTTTTTGTGGTGAGGGGCCCCAATATTTATGTAAAGGTAATTTTTACATAAAGGTAAAAGCTGGAACAGAAAGAAATGGCCACTATCACCACCAGGACGGGATGGAGCATCCTCCAGAGCTGCTAATCCCACTTCCCACCCAGGGGATGCAGAATGCTCCCTGCAGCATGGAGCTCAGCAGCTTTCCCTGCCTGAGAGTCGCCAAGAAAACTACGCAGGAAAAAATACAGTGACAGGGACTTTTTCTTAACCTCATCGTGAAAATCACTTGTCCTGGCTGTGCTTCAGGGTGCTGGTCCCCACATCCTACACAAAATATAACTGAATTTATATTAGGGTAACTGATTATATGGATGCAACCAAAATAATAATTGGTACTGATCCAACTTCTTCATTCCGGCTTCCCAGTCCGATAGCCCACAAGCACTGCTGCAACCCCTGAACGACCCCCCCACATAAACAGCACCTTAATGGGTCTTCACGCAACGGCCACCTCCGAGGAAGGTTATAAAAATGACTAAGTGATGGCTTTTTGGCTGTACCAATAAAATAACGTTCTTCGTACGACAACTAGAGAGTTACAGTCTCATATTCTTACAAATCACCAAGGCCTAAAGGTCCAGTTGTTCAAGATAATTAGTCTGAGAAGCGCTTCATACATGTTATTTGTAAGGGATTTTGGTGTGCCATATGGATTAATAGAGATTGCCATTTAAATTCTTCTGTTTCATATTCATTGCTTTATGACTCATAAAAATGCAAAAGAAAATGTTAATGATGATTACACCAAAGACTAATAAGTTAAAGCCTTAGGTTATACTTTGCATTTCTGAAGATATAAATGCAATCGCTTAATAATTATGCATATTTTTAACTATTGAGTTATTATTTCTCTATATACTTGTAGTTAGCCTAATTAATTTTAAGCTCCTGTTTATATGTTTCATACGTGCAACTAATTTCCAAATTGTTTTTGTTGCCCCTTGCACGAGGGCATTAAAGACAACCAAAACTAAGAATTGTTCATTCTGGAACAGTACAATAAACATTGTCTTCATGTGTGTCAATCTGACTGTGTAGTTCTGCAGTGCTTATAACAGAAACCTGTCCTGCAGAAGTAAATGGACTGCTCTTATTAACGATAATTAACAATTAACAATAAAAACAACCAAGTTCTGAGCCACGCAGGAGACAGATACCAAACTGACGGACACCAGCAGAGCACTGCTGCAGGGAGCTACACCTCGATGCTCTACTGGTATTTTCCTCTGAGATTTTCACATCTTGTTCAATTGTCAGTGGAGCAGGAGTGGGGATCTAAACCTGGTTTGGGCAAGTTGGAGACCCTTCTGGGCCTATTACTAATTACCTACTTGTAGGGGTCCAGAGCCAATGGCACATACAGTCCATACAGTCTATGTCACACACATTCAAATAATAAAGAAAGAGAGAGTGGAAGGAAGGAAGGAAGGAAGGNGGAAGGAAGGAAGGAAGGAAGGAAGGAAGGAAGGAAGGAAGGAAGGATCTTTGATATGTACTTATCTGAAGTTTCCATCTCTAAACTAGTTTTTTTCCTAGTACATCTCCAATAACAATGTGCAATTGTTTCAAACACATACCTTGTACTGTTAAGTGCACCTGCATCGTTCTAGGGGTGTGCTGAGTTTGCACGGAGCAAGTGTACGGCCCGTCATCCGTCACGTCCACGTCCTGTATCTGCAGGCTGTACTCTCGCCTGTTGGCTGTTGCGATTGAGACTCGGGGATCTACTGACCACTTATCACTTCCAGCAAAAATAATACTCGACCGGTTCAGCCAGGCCCCTTTGGAAGCTCCATCTTCCAAGTAACACCTGCAAAAGAAGGTGAAACCATAAGTATGAAAACGTAAGAACTTTTCAATACTGTTAACTTGCTATTGAGTTTTAGTCTGAATACAGTGACAATATGTTAGAGTTCAACCTCAAAACACGAGTCATCTGTTTAATTCACAGATCATGAAACCCAAAGCCCATCTTACAAATGCACAATAATTTTTTCCTACTAAGTTCTTCCTTTCTGGTTTTCCTGCTGTGGGTGTTCAGTGGAGCAGGATGTAGAAAGTCTGCACTATTTTGGAACTGGACTCAACGACTTGGTCGAAGCAGCCCTTTCTGCTCCACTTTTAGCCCATCAGGATCGGGAGGAGGCATGTGCAGACTTACTGCCCTTTTCTGAAGACACAGTCAACTTCTGCTCGATCAGTTAAGGAACCAAGAGACATTTATCCACCAAAAACTATAATGACATTTTAGAATCCAAAACAATTTTTTTTTTCTTTTCAAAAGGTTATTAGCTTTGTCATTGCTAATCATATTCAAGACATATTGTTTAAGGCAAACACACATTCAATTAGCATGTATTTCCCTGCTGGCAAGAACAATAAAATATAAGGTATAGCTTTACAACATATTTTTTAAGACATGTTTGGTATGGCAGTGACTCAAATGAACATGATTTGTTTATTATGCCATACTTCAGCTTTTTGACAATTATTATTAGAATAATAACTAAAAACAGTGCTCTGCAGGGTATAATAGTCACCTTAATCGGAGCTCAGTGAGCAGCAATACCCCTACAATCAGAAGCAGATGTACCACAGATTACTTTTATTCTACATTTTTGTTCAAAAATTTTCCTCCATGAAGTAAAGGCTTTGGTTTTGTTGTGGTGTTTGGGTTTGGGTTTGTTTTGTTTTTAAAATGAATGTAAAGTACAGCTGGAGAAGGAAAACACATATATCTGCAGAGTTTGACAACGTTTCTACACAATATCTCGGGGGGCTGAACACGGCACCGGAGATTGCAAAGGAACTGAGAGCTGAACACGTCGGCGTAGGTGCTGCAAACTGCCTGAACCTCCTCACCGGAGAAATATAAAGAACAAGGTATAGTGCAGAATCTAATTTGTAGTCCGTTTCACCATCTGTAGACTCAAAATCCAGTTGGAGTATTAAAGGTCAATGTTAATTGAAAATCTTTTCTGTAGATATGCAACCCAAGAAGAAAAAAAAGCCACCCAGGCGTAACAGAAGTATTACCTTCTCCTGAGGTAATTAGGCACTGCAATATGCTGCTCTTGTCAATATTTTGTATTGCGTGTTAGGAAGCATTTGTAATTTCTCCCTAAAATAACTTTCTGTCTTAAGTTGCTCCCTGCCACACCAGGGTGAGGGGAACTGCGCTGTGAAGGACGCTATTAAATGTCACTGACAAGTCATCAGCAAGCCCAATGACTAAAATTGGGAGGAAAAGCAGTGAGAAGGTGGTGAATATCCCTGATGGTACCTCTTAGCCCAATTAAATAAATAAGAAGGTGTCATGGTTTGGGCGCTCAAACTGGGACAGAAGGAAAGCAGTGGCTTTCTGGGGTGGGATCCCTGAGCCTCAGATGGACAGAGCAGTCGCTGGGCGACACAGGGTGATGCCAGAGGATGTGAAATTGAACCAGAGCTGAGGAACCCCTGGCTGGTGGGACCAAAGGAGTGGCCACTCAGTGGCACACGGGCTGGCAGGGTACAAATGGTCCCAGGCTGGTGGGATAAAAATGGTCCCAGGAGGTGGAATAATTTTTAAGTCAACTTTGGGGTTGCTGGGGTTGGGGTAGCCATCACACTTTTCTGTCACCTGGAAAGAGGGGAGTGACGCTGGTGACGAGACAGAAAGGATGATTCCACAATCCCATGGGCATTTTGACTGTGTTCCAGGGATTCTTGGGTGATGCAGCTTACAGTCTACTTTGCGGTGTTTGACAGTGAAGCAACCCTTAGGCAAGGCAGCCCAGGGATGCTCTCCTGAACTTCAACCAGAGCGATGATTTCTGAGAGCAGCCAGGGAAACACATGAGAGAGCAGCAAGTGAGGAAAGAAAACATAATGATGGGAAGAAAACCAATAAACACCATCAGAACCCAGGACTGTCTGAAGTATGAGAAGACAAGGAGAATACAAACTCTGGAGATACTTCAAGTACTGTCTTGCCACAGACAAGGAAATGTTTGTCATAAAAACCAGAGGGTTGGAGGCAGGAGGTGATGCCTGAGCAAAAGAAAATGGTGATAGCTCGGGTGAAGACTGT
This sequence comes from Nycticryphes semicollaris, assembly GCA_013400055.1. Lineage (NCBI taxonomy): Eukaryota > Metazoa > Chordata > Aves > Charadriiformes > Rostratulidae > Nycticryphes > Nycticryphes semicollaris. The sequence continues at coordinate 814,335 of VXBJ01000489.1, read as the reverse complement.
GGAAACACAGGACTGGGAGGAGTCCTGGCTGGCCTCCTGTCCGGCAGGAATGGCCAGCAGGGAGGATGCCTCTCAGCGGGGATAAAAGGACAGAGAGAGCATGGAGAAGGGACTTTGCTTCTGTGAGCTGACAAAAAAGACTGATCCTGTCTGCAGGGAGGTTACAGGCGTTTAACTATGGTTCAAAATTGAACTGAGCTCTATATTCCTGTTTTCCACAAAGAAGGTGACATCCACCACGTAGGAAAAGGCAGAGCAGCTAAAGGGAGTCAAGGGCAGAGGACAAACCTGCTGGTCCCACACCTGAGAGCACAGAACTGCAAATCCAGGAGCACGTGCTGGGTTTTAAGCAATCTGACAGTGATGCTGTGTGACTGGAGAACCATAAATGTATTACCTACACCTAAGGAAATGCAGAGAGTGAATTAGGCAAATTTTAGGCTAACCACCATGCCCACAATACAGCTTAAGGCTTTAAAACAACTTTAAAAGTTGAAGGAAGGTAATACAAAGCGCAACAGACTAATGGGACGTTTTTGTTTGATAAAGAGGACTTTTATATGAAGGAAATCTGACAGAAGAAGAGAATGCAATAGATCTCATGTCTTTGATAAAACATTAAAATAGTGCAACTATGGAAACTCTTAGGTAGGAGAAAATGATGATTTTGTCGCTTAAGCATATGGTGGTATTATTTAAGGGGGAAAATGGCATTCCCTTTAGGAATAAGAAACTAGAAATATCAGGCTGAAATTCTGCAGAAGGGGATCATGAAAATAACGATTCATTTAATTAACGATCTCAACATGACATCTGAAAGGGTTCTGAGAGAAGCCGCATACAATACAGGATAAAATATTACAATTTAGAAAGCAGAGAATTGGGATGTCGTGGGGAAGCATCACTTTGAGGACGGAGAGCACAGCTAAAGGCTGTGAGTCCCTGCAGGAGGAGTGTTGTGAGCTCTGGTCCCATTCGGGGAAGGCAAGGAGCCCCTTTCAAAGTCTTATGAAAAATTTCAGACTGATTCTAATGAGCAGAAAACTGGGGAGAAGCAGAGAAACCTCAGATTCGCTTGTGTTTTTCTACAACGCATTTCCTTTCTGCTGGTATTTGTGCAGCAGCTGGATGCAGTCAGTTAAAAATGAATATTTTTGAAGGTAGCCTGGTGTTTCAGTGACTGTTTCCCATTTTACTTAACTCCCTCATTGTTTATACACACACATACATCCAAAAACACGCCAGAAAGCGTTAACGCTATGGCTTCTACCCACAAAGAGAGAAAAGCAGCCTCCTCCTCTCCCAGTGCACAAAGCCAGCCTCAAACTCCCCACTGGCTGTGCAGCTTGTAAGAAAAAAATAAGCCATGCTTAAAAAGAGGTAACAAAAGGTGAAGTTTTCGGTTATTAATTAAAGACAAAAGGGGAATTCTCGTCAGATGCGAAGAGAATGACCTGAAACACCCACGGAGAAGGGCAGCTCCAAAGCATCCTCACAACCCCCTCACATCACCCACTCCAAAAGCCCTCAAGGTTCCTGAAAACTCGTCATATAAACACAGCCCATTTGAAACCAAAGGTTTCCTGCTGAGACAAGGTGAGATAACAGCAGCGCCGAAAGCAACACGAGACCTCTCTCTGGTCTACTTGATAGACCAAGGTGTTTTCTCAAAATAACTTTCTAAAACAAATAAGAAATTTTGCTTTATTAATTCATAGGTTCATTGTTACCTCAGATAGAGATGAAAACCTGCTAAACCCAACTTTCTTCTATACCCCACTCACTAACAACAAGAACACAGTATACCATTTCTGCACAAAACATGAAAACCGAGGACTAAAGATGGAACAGATGTTTGGCTGTTGAGGAAGGTTTTCAAGTTTGATGAAAAAAAGAAAAAATCACACAAAGTATTTTTAAAACTGTAAACAGGAGAAAACATTTCCCTTTTGTTCAGACCCTGAGGAAGCACGTATCGTATTGTGGAGACACATCAGTTTCAAGCTAAAAATTATATTCCGAATAAGAGTCTTTGAAAACAGATTAAATATTTTACCTCAGACAGGCTCCTTCAACAGCCCAAAGCACTCTTTTCTCTACTCAAAACCCGCACAAGTTTCCCAGCGCTGTGGGAGTGAACTCATTTCAAAGTGTTGCAGAATTTGGCTGAAATAAAATACTTTGCACCGGATACCCCTCAAAGGAAACAGCAGCCAAGGCGCTGTATTTCCCCACTGCGCACAGGGGATGCGGTAGATAAAGTGCGTATTTACTCCATGGAAGAGGCAATCAAATGATTCATCTCAGAAACCTTTTCTAATCTGGCAAATTCAGTCCCCTTTCTGCTGGCAAATCACTTCTCGTTTCTGAAAATGTGGTTATTGCTTGAAAATATTCTGCAGGCATCTTGGACCATGCACTCCCCCCACGGGTGTTCTTGGCCATTGGAGTCAGCCCTTCTGCACTGTAGTTATTGCAGAGGGAAAAAAATAAGGACATAGAAGCATTTTTTTCCCCCTTAAAATGAAGGTTTGGTCTTCCCCACCCCTGCCCACCCCCCCAATACCTTTCCACAGATGTTTTGTGTGTCCAAACCAACCATGTACAGATGAACATTTCTGCAGAGCAGACACCAAGAAAACAAAAACACTGAATCCCAAGCGAGCCCTGGGGATGGGACCAGTGTGTGGGCTCAGGCTGCAGCACCACGACAGACCCTGTACACACCCCTGTGTTTCTCCACACAGTTTTATTTCTCACATACATGACCTCTGGATGCACTTCTTCCTTTTAACTAAGAACAGTATTTTAACGTTATTTCTTAAACGGCAGATAATATGTGATGGCTCTGTATTAATTTAATTGCGCAAACTTGAACTTATCTGGAAAAATAACAGCTCTTATGACTGAAACCCCACAACGGTTCAGCTCCTACAAGAAGATGAGGTGCCTGGCTGAACGTCCACCCTCCCAGTCCATACTCCTCTCCAGGCCACTGCACCATCTCAGTCACCACCTGGGCATCTCAGAGCAGCCCTGAGAGAAGAACTTGGGGGTGTTGGTGGATGAGAAGCTCCACACACCCCAGTAACATGCCCTGGCAGCCCAAAAAGCTCCCTGCACCCTGGGCTCGCTGCATCTCCAGCAGCGTGGCCAAGAGGGCGAGGGGGGGATTCTGCCCCTCTGCTCCGCTCTGGGGAGACACACACATCCCCCCACAGTGCTGCCTCCAGTTCTGGGGCCACCACCATCAGAAGGACATGGAGCTGCTGGAGTGGGGCCAGAGGAGGCCACAGAGATGCTGGGAGGGCTGGAGCCCCTCTGCTGGGAAGACGGGCTGAGAGAGTCCAGGATGTTCAAATCTGGGGAGACCTTCCAGCCCCTTCCAGTCCCTCCAGGGGCTCCAGGAAAGCTGGGGAGGGACTCTGGATCAGGGAGGGGAGTCATAGGCCAAGGGGGGAGGGTTTGGCACTGAAAGAGGGGAGATGGAGCTGAGATGTGGGGAAGAACCTCTTGGCTGTGAGGGTGGTGAGAGCCTGGCCCAGATTTGAGCAGGATTTTGATTTCACGTGGACCTCTGAAGAGCTGGCAGCCACCCACTGCAGCTCCCTCTGGAGAAGTCAGAGCCTCAAGCCAAGAGCCCAACTCTTCTTCAAATCCTCCTAGTTTTAAGTACCATAAATACATGGAATGAAGCTGCTGGATCAATGCACAGTTCTAGATCAGGACATGCAAATCCCCAATGGGTCACATTCCTGGAGGGGCAGTTTCTCCCAACAGAGGTCAGCACCAGGATGTGGGAGCTGCGGTCCATCATCACCGATCACTGGTGGACAATTCAAGTCCCACAATAAAACATCTCCTATCTGAAAAGATGACAGCTGGTAGAAACTGCAAATATAAGTGGCCTTCCCTCTCTTCCCCTTTCCTCCCTTTCCTTACAATTTGTTTATTTTTAAACTTTCTGCACATCACAGCAGCATTATCTGCAATGCAATTTTTAAAATGTATGCATAGGGCCAATTATTTTTAGAATTTAATAATAACATCTTAGCACAATTAATGAAAGCACAGCAATCAACAAATAAAAGAAACTTTTGCTCTTTTCACCTTTGCTTGGAAAAGTATTGATTAAACTATACCTGAACTCAGAAGATAATTATTCTATTTTTAAACTTAGAAGGTTGGAAAAACGAACAATTTATTTTTTAGCAGGTGATTGTAATCAGAAATTCTCTACTCAACAAGCATAAAAAATAGATTTTAATGTTGGCTTTCATAGACAGCTGAAGGTATTTTATTATTTATCTGATCATTAGTAATGGGATGATCTTCTGTAACTTGTGAGTACAGAGCAATGCAGACTCACTCAGCTTCCTTAAAGTTTTTAATCCTTTCTTTCTGATACCTCCCTCTTTCCGAGCTCTCTAGTCTATTATTTCCCCATAATTAAAACACAGACCTATTAATCTGGGAAAAAAACCCAGTTCTTCTCAGTTTCTTAATTAAAATTGCGTATTGTCTCTTTTTACAAGACCCCTCAACTTGCAGCCAGGGCTGGAGCTTCCACCTCACAGCCCTTGAAAATCACTGCACGGGGCTGCACACAAAGCTTTCCCGTGTTCCATACGTCACATGGATGTCTGACACACACCAAGCAGCCTTCAACACAGGCTCCGGGGTTGCATCTGGATAGCACTTGGCTGGTACTTCAAAAAAAGTCTTCATTCGAGTAGGACCAAAAGCTACCATTACCCTCAATTCTTGCACAGCTTCTCACTTACGTGACCTGGATTGCAAAGCTGAAAGGGTAAGTAAGATAAGAACTGTCTTATTAATCTGTAGGTAAATTCATGGAATCGTAAAATCACTTTGGCTGGAAGGGATCTTTAATATCATGGAGTCCAACCTTCAACCCAGCACTGCCCAAACCCCCACTGACCCATGTCCCTCAGCACCACGTCTGCCCGGCTTTGAAATCCCTCCAGGGATGGGGACTCCACCACTGCCCTGGGCAGCCTCTGCCAAGGCTTCACAGCCCTTTCCATGAAGAAATTTTCCCCAATCTCCATCCTAAACCTCCCCTGGTGCAACTTGAGGCCATTTCCTCTTGTCCCATGGCCTGTTCCTTGGGAGAAGAGACCGACCCCCCCTGGCTACCCCCTCCTTTCAGGGAGTTGGAGAGAGTGAGAAGGTCTCCCCTCAGCCTCCTTTTTTCCAGGCTGAACACCCCCAGCTCCTTCAGCTGCTCCTCACAAGACTCACTCTCAATTCAACCCCTGCATCCCTGAAAATACACCCATTCAGCCCATGGGCCTCCATTTACTGTTACCACCTCATGGTTTCTGCTCCTCTGCCAGTGGTGGGACCGTGGGAGTTGAGCAGGAGGAGCTGTGGGGAAGCCGGTTGGAAAATGCCACCCGTGGCTATGGCGCTGCCCGGATGCAGAGTCACTCAAACACATCTCTGAGGACCCCAAGGGACATACTGTGAGACACTTCCCCACAGAACACATCCCCCAGATGACAAGACACACATTCCGGGGCAGAACATGACTCATTGCTGTGTGGGCTGTATCTCTAAAACCAGTAATCCTTCTGCGGATCAGGTCAAAAGTTCTATCTCATTTACAGAAAGTCCTGGAATCTTTTATTTCCCCTAAAAATAAACTAGAAGAATTTGACTGGAAATTTGTTACAGTTTTATGTAACTGGTGCTTTGGGTACTGGAGGGGCTAAGTGTGATGCCCATGGGGGAAGGGGGGGGAAGGTGACAGCACCCCCTTCCCATCACCCTGCTGTGGGTGGGTGCTCACCAAAGCAGATGTGAGGCACTTAACAGAGATGTTATTGCTCACTGCAGCATCTTCTCTTTTTTTTTTTCTCAGTGAAATCAGTTTTGGCATTGAGTTACAGCCACTTTATTCAAAACATAGAGCATCCTTTGCAAAAAGACCAGTGTTGCTAGAATTTTTCTGCTGTGAGGCAGATTAGCTTTGAGCTCAGCAGCAAGAGGAGGGAGAAACACCAGGGTCAGGGTTCAGCCAAGAAAAACACCCAGAAGCTCAGAACACAAAATGATGCATCAGATCTCCAGAACTAGAAAATCACACCAGAAACCTGCTAAGAACTTTTGCAAAGTGTTTTTACTGATGAGCTGATAAATCTCTTTGGATTCTCCATGGATTCTTACAAGTAACATCTTAAAGGTTTGTTACCCTACAGAAACATCTCTGGACAGTGGAAATAACTTCTGTCCCTAAAATCAGTTTTCTCCTGTCTTGTTCAAAGAGTGGGATTCTGCATAAAAAGCCTTGTGCTCATTATCACCACGGCATATTATTTATTTGCAGGACAGTCTCAGCCCATCAGGGAGCTGATGCCTCAGTGGCCAGTGACCAGGCTGGTGGCCTCCAAGCCCCAGCTGACTCCAAACCTGAAGCACCAGTTTCCCCCAGAATTGAAGCTATTTATTTAAGAAACATGCAAAGGTTAAATTATCCTGCAGAGGGAGACTGTTGTGTTGTGAACGGGACAGGAATCTGCAAAGCTGGTTTCTGGGAAGTCTGATAAACAGGAGTTACATAAAACAAGGGAAACTAGTAGATTTTTTTAAAGCAAAGTTTAAAATCAGAACCCCAAAACTTTGTCTCATGGCAGCCAAACCAGATGTAAAATAAATAACTGACTGGCCTTTACCTGGCATCTCCATGAGGTGTAGAAGACTTTAGAGCTGTATTTTCCAACACTGTCTGGTTAGAGAACACCAGCAGCACCCAGCTGAGAGGTGCTGAGGTTCCTCCCTATGAACCTGCACCTTTCCAGCCCCAGCTCCCCCGGGGCTGAGCAACCCTCGTCCGCTCCTGGCACATTCCAAACCCACCACGAGTTCTTCTGCACGGAGTCTTGGAAACAGCCCCAGAATAGCTGGGATTAAGGAAAAGTGATGCTAATGGATTGAACATGGATTTCATTTTTTTTCTCTCTGTGCAGCCACCAGTTCACAGCAAACATGACAGGGGCATGGAGCTGCTGGGAGGGCTGGAGTCCCTCTGCTGGGAGGACAGTCTGAGGGAGTTGGGGGTTGCCCCATCCCTGGAGGGGTTCAAGGCCAGGCTGGATGGGGCTTGGAGCAACCTAGTCTGGTGGGAGGTGTCCCTGCTCAGGGCAGGGGGTGGCACTGGATGGGCTTTAAGGTCCCTTCCAACTCTAACCATTCTAGGATTTGTGAACTTCATGACATTTATTGTAGGTCCTGCAAACACTGCAAACTCTGCTTTGTTCCCCTATGAACCCCCAGGGTGTCCTGCCTCCTCCTGACACACGTTCTGGCCCTACCAGACCCACCGTGGGACCTCTGGGGAAACCTTCCTTGCTCTTACCAGCCCCATGTAGGGGTGACTGAGTCTCCAGCCTCCTCTCATCCATCCCAGAGCCTCTGCTCCCAGGATTTTCGGGCACACAGCAGATTAATCTGCTGCACTGACAGCAAAGGAGCCAACCATGTCCTATCATCTCCTCCCCTTCCAACCTGAATGGACTAGAAGTGCCTGAGGTGTTTTACCCAGTGTTTGCAGTCAAATACTTCATGGAGCACTGTATTAATGCACTTATTCGTAGTTGCCTCCTTTAAATAAAGATATTCTTCCAAACCTACTACCTTCTGTTTCCTGTGACTCTCAGCAGACCATCACACTGCTTTCTAAAACAGCAGCTCAGAAACAGAGACCTGCAAACTTAGGGCAAAACCAAGGTAATTTTTTACATATTTGCTGACCTGTGGGTTTTTCCAAAAAGACCAGATCTTTTTATCTGGCAAACCGCCTGAAATAAATGGGGATAGGTGCTACCTGAATTTTCATGAGTAATTAGCGTAATTAACCTCCCTGCTCTACTCCAGTGCCTCTTCCCCCGCTCTGTGTGGTGGGCGGTGTGTTGAGCTCTGTGTGTTGATGTGGAGTCTATTCACTGGGAGAACCAGTCAGGGTATGACAAAGGTGCCAGGTACCCACCAGCCTACCTACCCCCAGCTTCTTGATTTGATAAACTCTGCTGCCTTGAGGTGCTTTAAGATATCCTAGGAAACCTGGTCTGCAGATAAACCATAGATTAGTCCCTAAATCTGAAATATTTTAAATGGGAAATCAGTAGAATATTAGAAATTAATAGCAAAAGTGTTTACTGTTCTGCTTCTCGACGATTTTAAATGTACTTTGCAGCTGATGTTGCTTCAATTTCAGCCTGAATGGGTTTCAACCTCAACACCCACCAATCCATCCCAGCCAGGCAAGATACCACTTCCACAGGGGTTTCCTGGCCCCTGAACTTCACCATAACCACCAGCGATGCCCGTAAAGTGTATTTACCTCCTGCCACAAAGGACTGGCCTTTTTCTGTGGACAAGGACAGAAAAAGCGTTAACATCCCAACTGCTCTAAATTCATTTGGTGCTTTTATTTATAGGAAAATATTCCCACCCCTTTTCACAGATATGTATTCATGATAAAACAAGCAGAACAGCATAGTGCAAAGCTAAGAATTATTGGTTTATAATTATTTCATAGAAGCGCATAATATTTGCTCTTTGGAGACTCAGAAACAACATCACACAATATTACTGGTTCTGAGGGTCTCAGTTTCATTTTTAGAGACTAACTCCCAGATCAGTCATTTTATTTGAACTATTTGAAAGGTGCTGGCTGCTGCATGGGGTATTTATTAATTCCGGAAGATTTGCGATATAGAAACACTGACTTCCAGAAATTATGAAGAAGAATTTGCATATGGAGAACAGTAAGTAAACAATTCACAACATGGTTTTCTCTTTATTATTTTGCACCTTTCTTAAGGGAGAGGAGTCTTGGAAAATTTGGGAGCCAACTCTTGTTCGTTTTACAGGAACAGATAAGCCAGTTGTCCCTCCTGATGGTGGAAGCCAACCCAGGTGGTAATTTCCCTCCCCACCCCCCGCCTTTTTGCCACACATCACTGAAACACAAAGTAAAGGAATAAAAAGCAGCATAAGCTCTGAGACCATGGCAAGGCAGAGGATAATTCCTAGAGGATGGGAAATACTGTGAAAATCCTGTGTTATTTTCCAAATTTTCAGTGTCACAGCACGTTATTGAAGGATTTTTGCATCCAGAAGTGCATAACTGAATTAAAACAGCCATGATACTAATTAACTGCATTTATTTCTGTTTCAGAAAAGTTACATTCGTCTTTATTTTTAATGCTAAAATGAGACAAAGGTTTCTTCACTGATGCAATAAGCTCTGACAAAAAAATGAGGGCTTACAACGGGAGCCTATTAGAGTAACAGGCTCTCAGGATGCACTAATGAGTGTCGGGTGGCTGTTATACTCAACAGCCGCATAAATGCCGTAATTTGAGAATGAATACGGCGCGGTGGCGATGCAGGGCCCTACCAGCTGTGGCACATCACAGGAAAGAGAGAGACAGGCCTGAGGGCAGCAGGCATCCTCGGCACCGGGGGGCAGAGAGCAGCCCCCACCGGCTTCGACTAATGGAAACCAGGGAATTGCCACACTGAGAGCAAATATCCACCCAAAGTTCTGAGCTCCCAGCCTAGGAGAGGGACCTTTGGCCACCAGGTGACCCCACAGAAGGTCCCCGAGAGATAGATGTGGATGGGCTCCCATGTGCAAGGACCTCCTTGACATAACTGCACTGGTCTCTGTAATCATAGACTCACAAAATGGATGGGACCTTAACAGCCATCCAGTTCCAACCCCCCTGCCCTGGGCATGGGCACCTCCCACCAGACCAGGTTGCTCCAAGCCCCGTCCCACCTAGCCTTGACCATTTCAAGGGAATGCAATGTTTTAGAAGACTAAAGCCAAAGGTGGGTGTGATAAGGACAGAGGGCAAACACTATTTACCAGTCATTTAAAATATTTGTTAAAAGAAAAAAGTAGGACCCCCCCCCTAGATCTGAGCTCTGTTGGGTGATTCTCCACATGAATCCAGAGACACCCCATTGTCTGCAGCCTAACAAGGGGTGGGAGATGCCCTTCTGCAGGCGAGAGGCTGTCCTGGCTTCCTCAAGGCTTTCTCCTGACACCACAGCATTCCTTCCACCAGGACCAGGCAGTGTGGTGACCCTGCTGACCACCCCATCGCCTCCTCATGCCAAGAAATACTCTGATGTCTGCCTGAGAATCAGCGCAAGGGTGGGGTTGTCTCTACCAGCATAGCTCTGAAGTATAAAATACATCAAACAGTGAGAAAAAAAATGTCTACAAAGACATGGGTGCCCTTGCTCCACAGCGGAGCTGCGGTAACAGGACACAGGCTGCAGCTGCCCGGGCTCTGGGGATTTCTTAAGAAATATTCAGGTTTTGTTCCATGTGTTCTTTCTGAATAGGCCTCTTTTCACTAACAAGGCTTAGTGAAAAAACACTCTTTCCAAGTGAAAACAAGGTGGATTTTAGGATTTCCTTGTGATAGCGTCTGCTCTATGAGAAGCGGGGAGACACAAGGCGGGAGATAATTGCGTGCTGTGTCATGTCCTTTATTGGATCAGTATTGACCCGGGACTTGTCTCCGAGAAGGTAATACCAACCCCGCCACGCAATTCTCTCCAGGTTGGTTTAAGTAAAATAATAGAGTTAATGACAGAAGCAAAGCTACCCAGAGAGGTGTAATTCATCGTGGAGTGTTTCATGCCATTATCTTAAAAACATACAGTGTAGTAATCACTTGAAGTAGTGATAACACATAATTGTATGCTTCTCATAAATTATAGGTGAATGGGAGTTTCAGCTAATGAGTGCCAAATAGCAGCTCGGGAACTGGAGTGATTACAGAAGATGTGGTGATGAATGCATTTATTATTGGGGTATTACAAATCCTTTTACAGCGGAGATGGCAAGTTTATAAATAAATAACCAGCCACAGAGGTACCCGTGCGTCTAACCACGACAACTAAGTTATGAGCCTGCAGATTAACCAGCCTCTTACGCAAAAGCATTTGAAAGCTTGGTGGGAACGAAGTGAAGCTGAACAATGAAAATAAAAGTCCTGCCCAAATCCCTGCACCCATGGGCACCCACCCGCTCTTTTGCCACCGCTTGCAAAAGACACACTGTTGGAGTTTTCTCCACAGAAAATCAGACTTTGCCATTGTTTCTCATGGAAAAGCATCCTCCCCACACTAAATAATTGAAAGCAGCAATGCTGCTTTATGGTATAAATAAGTTGCTGCCGAAAGTAAAGAGGTTTTTCTGTGTCGAAGGTTGGGATGGAGAGCAGGGAGCAGGGTGGGTCATGCAAAACCCAGCGGAACCATTGCACTGCGTTGGTTTTCATGCAGAATTGCAAATTTGGTTTTCTTCTTCCCCTGCAACACTCACTGTCAGGACATGCTTTTACTGGACAACAACAGGAAAAAAAACAAAAAGCCAGGTTGGAAGGAGCTTTGAGCAATCTGGTCTGGTGGGTGGACTGGATGGGCTTTAAAGTCCATTCCAACTCAAACCGTTCTACGATTCTATGACAAACCAGCAATATCCCTTTTGGGGCTTCTCCCCCCTCTCCAGGACAGGAGGACCGATGGCAGAGGAGAGAAGAGGGGAGCTCCATGAGTCTGGTTTCTGGGGGCTCACCTCCTCCCACAGCCACCCAGCACAAACCAGTAAACGCAGCGGATGAAGGCGTGGATGGAGAAAGATCAAATCTGCACTCACTGGTGTGAATAAGCTTTTTTCAGTGACTTCAGCAGAGGCCAACTGGGTCCAGCCTCCTGTTCCCTGGGGGGAAGTATTTCATGAGCACCGTATTTCTGCCAGTGTGGCCACTGCTCAGAGCCCCGTACATACAATTTGGGTTTGTTTTGATTTGCTTTTCTTTGCACACTGAAGACTGGACCTACTGACAGCATTTCAGAGAATGAAAATGCATGAGAAAAAGAATAAAAAAACAACCCCACACTAACAAACAGGCAGAAACCAAGCAAAAATAAACAAAAACGTTGATGCCTTTTAAGAGCTCAAAGTGACTGCTCGTCAGCCCTGCCTCGGTCTGCAATCGGTGCAGCGGGTGAGTGCTTCTGTGTTTGGAAGGATCTGAGTACTCCCTTGCTCTTTTAAATGAAGCAAATATGTTAAAACTTATATATCTACACAGATTAAAAAATCCAAAAGAAAATATTCTGGCGTTCTGTAACGTATTTTGGCGTTTCTACAAATATCACATTTCCTGGCAGTGATTTCTCTGCAGCCCGTCAGTGTGTGCCCAGCCGCGGGTGCTTTTTTCCTCACGATGAAAATAAGCCAAGAGGCAGAGCAAGAGAAGCCTCTGATGGCCCTGAAGTTTCTGACATGAGCTTGGACACAGGTTTAGTTCCCGCTCCAAATGCAGAATGATCGATGAGCGAGGTCTCTTGCTCTGGGCCAGGCAGAGCAGAGATGACGCTGAGGTGTCCCTCACGTCAGGTCAGTCTATAGTAGGCTTAGGAAAGTGCAGGTGTCAGACATGCCCGTTTCAACAACTCCATTCTTGTCAACATATTTGAGAAGTTACCTTCACCCCTCTGCAGAATGAAAATAAAATTTAAAAATCTCAAAGGCTTTCATGAGACAGAATTTTCCACCCCAAACTAATAACTAAATAATTCATGTGAGTTCTACTAGGGCTGATACCTGATTTCATCTGTGCTTATCTCCTAGAACAATTAGTTTGCTGATATATTACTGTTTGGAATATTAGTAATAATTTATTTTTAAAAAAAAGGTAAATTTAATTGTGATGCAGTCCATCGCTGTAATGAATCTTCCAGGAGAAATAAGAGTGACCTCTTTATTTAAAAGAGGAAGAAAATGTTATAGATGGAGCTGCACTGCTGATGAAAACACCTGAGCTCAGGGCACAGATGTCTTTGGCTGCAGCTGCCAGCAAGAGCCAGGTTTTTGGATGAACCACTTGCTCCATACTACCACGACTCATACAGTACTAATAACATTATTAAACATGTCCATGTGGGGAGATGTTGGTGTGGTACAGCAGCTCCTGGCCACCTCACCATGGCAGCAAGAGCCCACCTGGGAGGGGACAGGGGGGTTGGACCCATCCATCCTTGCATAACGTCTCCTCCCGCTGTTCATGTGGTCATGGGGCAGCAAAAAAAAGGAGCTACACCTTGGGAGAAGACCTCACAGCTCAGGAACCCCTTCTGCTGATGCTGGGCTGTGCTTATTGTTTGGATGGGCTGTAAAATCCACCCAGTCCCCACCAGAGCCTTCCAAGACCAGGATCTGCCCATCTCCAGGGAAATGCAAAGAGGATGCTCCATGGTGGCCCTCAGCTGTACTATGCACTGCCACGGGGTGGAAACCTTCACATCTTATTCCGTGTATTGATTTCTCAAGTATTTTGCAATAGCATCTAATGGAATAATTTTACAGAACCACCCTGAGGTGTCCTGGGTTTGGCAGATCCTTCTTGGTGGTCCTGGTCTCTCTGCTTATGCTCCAGTACCAATGGTGATGTGAGAAAAAGGCAGATAAAGGACACACTTCACTACAGTGGCATTCCAAAGTATTTCATTAATTCGTATCTCATTTTATATATTCAGAACTTCCATCATTTGAGGGATATGTCCTGGATTCAGTCCCATCCATATTACTTACATACAAGATTCAATAAACCTTGCCATGCAGTATAATAGAAAAAAATTAAAGTATTTGGGTTTAGGACAGCAAATTACAGCAAAAAGGCTTTGAAATCACTGGAAGATAATAAACTTTACCAAGTTCTTGGGTCATATGGTGCCAAGTTTTCCAATTTTATAGAAGAAAACCATGTGCATTCTGAGAGTCTGTCTTCATGTGCTTCACTTAGCGGTGCAAAATGCACGGACACTACTGGGTGCTTTAATTACTTCAGGAAAAGCAGCATTTTCTGCACCTTTGGGTCGAGACTGAGACAGACACATAAGTACCTGTAGGGTGCCACATCTGCCCAACGGGGACAGTAACACAAGACAAGCAGCGATGTGAAGTTCTCCACCATCACAAAAACAGTAAGACTACAAGAACTGCCCTACGGGTGTCTTCTAAACCAGACTGAGTTGAAGACTGGGTTATACTAAATCTGAGAGGCGGCCTTAAATGTATTGTACATCTTCAAATGTTGTGCCTGGGCTTGTTATTTTTTTTGTCTCTGTGCTGCTAATAGGATGAACAGTTTTTTGAGCACCTCGGAAGCCTATTCTCATTTCTCATGCTGTATTTCCACTTGACTCACTCATTGTGAAAAGAAATTTTACCGGAGGAATTCAGCTTTTTTACAGAAGGCAGCCAAGGAAGTCGATTACGGAGCAAAACCGCCATCTCCACTCAACTGGTGCTCTTTATCTTCTCGCAGCAGACACTCCGTGAGCTTGCCTGCCTAATCCAGTCTGAAGAACACGGCCCACCGCCATTAAGCGCAGTTACCGCAGGATAATCACAGCTATTGATTCCGACATGCTGATTTTTCAGCTGAAACCTCCCGCTACCTCCCCCGATATTGCGGGGCCGGTGCTGGAGCGCATCCTCCCAGCAAGGAGCCCCGTGGCCAGGAGTTTTGTCTGCTCCTAACTGTTGCGGTGGGTTCTTATTTACAACATTAAAGGAATCACGTGGAAAAGCGCTTTGCATCTGACGAGCTCTGAGGAAAGCAGGACGAAGCCTGATGTGCCTACACCTGCACGTTCCCTGTGCCTGCTCTGCCAGACAGGGGTGGCAGCCAATAATGACATTGCGCTGGCTGTAGTCAAGACCCATCCACCAAACAGAGATGCCATTTACAGCAAAGGATTTCAGTGGATGTGAATCTGTAAACTATCCATGAGCCAGCAACGTGCCCTTGTGGCCAAGAGGGCCAGTAGAATCCTGGGCTGCATAGGGATGAGTGGGGCCAGGAGGTGGAGGGAGGTCATTCTCCCCCTCTGCTCTGCACTGGGGAGGCCACAACTGGGATCCTGCCTCCAGTGCTGGGCTCCCCAGTTCAAGAGGGACCAGGAACTACTGGAGAGAGTCCAGTGTAGGGCAACAATGATGATGGAGGGGTTGGAGCATCTCCCTGGTGAGGAAAGGCTGAGAGAGCTGGGACTCTTGAGCCTGGAGAGAAGGCTGAGGGGAGACCTTCTTCATGCTCCCAAGGATCTGAAGGGTGGGTTGAAGGGGGATGGAGCTGGACTCTTCTCAGTGGTTCCCAGTGACAGAATGAGGGGCAATGGGCACAAGCTGGGATATGGGAAGTTCCCTTCAAATAAGGAGATAAAGCTTCTTTGGGGTGAGGGTGTCAGAGCCCTGGCAGAGGCTGCCCAGGGAGGGTGTGGAGTCCCCTTCTCTGGAGACCTTCAAGCCCCACCTGGATGCAGCCCTGAGTGATGTGCTCTGGGCAACCCTGCTTTAGCAGGGAGTGGGACTGGGTGAGCTCTAGAGGTCCCTTCCAACTCTGAAATTCCCTGGTTCCATGAATGACAATTACCGTTTCAAGACGCAGTTGTTCACCTGGACTGCTCTAAAGCAAACCCCCTTACACAGAGCAGAGTGGGCACTGTCACATCAGCACCACCTGGAGCTCCCACCTGTGAGAAAACTGGACTTACATCCCTCTGCTGCTGGAAGGGAAGAGACAAAAAGATGAAATATATCTTCCTCACTTCCCAGGCTCCAGTTGACATCAGCAAGGACAGAATTTCACCCCAGATCTACAACAACTTTGCCTTCAGGGAGAGCCCACTCACCACCTGAAAACAGCACTGCCTGTTGTGGGGAACTGGGTCATAGAATCATAGAATTGTCTAGGTTGGAAGAGACCTTTGAGATCATCTAGTCCAACCATCAACCTAACTCTGATGAAAAAACAACAACCCATCACTAAACCATGTCACTGAGCACTATGTCAACCCATCTTTTAAATCCCTCCAGGGATGGTGCCTCAACCCCTGCCCTGGGCAGACCATTCCAAGGCTTAATAACACTTTCTGTGTAAAAATTGTTCCTGATATCCAATCTGAACCTCTCCTGGCACAACTTGAGGCCATTTCCCCCTGTCTTATCGCCTGTGTCTTGGGTTGGGTCCTTGGGTCCCCAACGTCCTTGGGTTGTCACCTGTCTCACACTAGAGCCCCAAACCAGCTTAAATAGCAGCTGTAAGTCATTTCATAGACCCATAGAACAACCCAGGTTGGAAGGAGGGATGTCACAAGATCAAGTGACCCAACCGCTCATGGGAAAATGAGAAGTTTCAGTTTTCATCTAATTTTGGAGAAAGTAAATGTACCCTTTATTGGGTGCAGCAAAAAAATGGCATTTCTCAGTGCATGTGGATTTCTGAAGACACAAGTGATCAGGCACTCGGGCGAAGGATGGACAGCCTATCCAGGCATTCACTCACTACCTACATGCGACTATTTTTATAATGACTGGGAAATCCATTTGTGCCATTTGAATCTCTTTGGTGGTGACTTTAGCTCACTGGCCTGCACCAAGGCAAAGCTGGATACAGCCTGACAAGGTTGGCACAACCTGTGTATAACGGGGAACTACCCCTGAGCCGCTTCCTTCAGCATCACCTACAAACACGCTGTTTAACAGTAACAGCTAGTGGGAATTCCTTTTTTCATTTCCTTTTATGTTTTCCCTTTGAAAAAGTATCTTCTTATTCATGTTCAAAATAAGTTGCCTCTTCATTTTACTTGTAAAAGAGGTAGAAAGAGAGAATCACATCATTTGAAAGTAAACAAATTTCACATCTCCGGTGTCACAGAACAAATAGGTTTTTAGAAAACGGATCAATTATTGATAACCTCTGTAGGAGGTGCATCAAGATGCTGAGGGTATTAACAGGTGAGGTAATCACACTGGAAAGCATACAATGCACACTAAAAATACTTAGAATAGCTGGAAAATTTTCTCCGTGTGTTTTTAGATTCAATGATGTCTCATTACGTAGTTAATAGAATTTATCAGGTTAAATAATTATTGGCTGGAGAATGGCTGAGTCCACATTTGTTTGACAAACAGTAGTTGAAGGAATGGTATTGAAAGTGCATCGATCGTAAATTGATGACATCAGGGATGTATCCCACCCACAGAAGCTCAGCCTGTTCCCCGTGAGGGGCATTTGGGATGGATGAAGAAGGTGCTGAAGGTCCCAGAGAGAGGAGGAGGAGGGCGGAGGGATGAAGGTCACCTCACTCCCACACCCCCTGCACCCCCTGTCCCTCCTGCAGAGGGGGGACACCTTGGTCCTCGTGGGTGAGGGCAGTGTTTGCATTCACTGGTACCGGGTGGTGCTTGGATTGCACAGAAAAAGCCCACACTGACTAATTAGACGGGTTAGCTGGTTAATTAGAAAACCCGCTGTCCCCTGCCCTTCTCCACCCTAATCAATGCAGTGTTATGCAAAACAAAATAAAATGATCAGCTATAATATGATCTCTGTAGCACTACCCATGTTATATATATGTATACGTACATAGCTATATACATACTTTTATGTATATATAAACAATATACGTGTATATATATACATACGTATATAGACATTTTATAAGCACATATAAGCATAACTAATTTGGTAACTATGCCATGGTATGTTCTCTACAGCCATCACTACGCAATCATTACATGGAAACATGTATGATTCATGCACCTTTTCAGAAAGGTGTTTAAATTAAGGCTAAAGTCGGTTACATGAAAGGTTAATATATTGTGGCTGATGGAAAGGCCGCTGGAACAGCCCCCCCAGAGGTGACCGGTGGGGTGAGCTATAGGGTCCCCCCCAGGAGGTGGGTGCAGCACCCTCAGGACTCCTGAGTTCTGCTCTGAAAAGAACCATACAGTAAGATCATCTTGCTGAATAATTCATCCCCCACATACAACCCCATCTACATACCAGTGTGTATGTAAATTCATGGCAAAAATATGTTTCCTTCTCTGATTCCCTGAGCCGGGTGAGAGTCAGTCAGCAAGTACAGCTCGGCTACACCCTGAGCATCACCAGGAGGGTCTGCTGAAGGCAGTGGGCTACAGCCCTGCATAGAAACCACCAGCCACCTTTTTCTTTTATTAAGCGTAACTGGAAAGAATTCAGCCCAGCTCTCAGAGGTAAGCTGAATTCAGAGTGCTGGGAAAGAGGGGGAATCAAATAAACCCCGAACCCAACCATGTTTCGGGCAGAAATAATTGAAACTACAGGTGGAACCTCCCCATGGCATTTGCTGAGAGTGACTTCATTAAGGAACAACCGCATTTCCTATGATTGCTAATCCACCTTTCCCACGCCCTCCCAGACACACACTGTAAAGGCTGCTTACGGGAGAGTTCAGAGAGGTTTCAGACGCTCACCCACTTTGAGCCATTTTTAGAATTCTGGGTTTTGTGGTGAGGTTATTTTGTTGTTGTTGGTTTCATTGAGGCAGCAGCCTTACATGGTCACACAGAGCCCTGGGACACTGAGGAATGGCCGTCCTCGAGTACACACAGACACGGTAAAAAACACCAGCATTATTCCCATGTCACAACACGTCCTCGAGGAGACTCCCACCAGCTACAGGTTTTGCTTTGACAAGTACCGAATCATAGAATCACAGAACGGTCCAGGCTGGAAGGGACCTCTAGAGTCATCTAGTCCCACCTCCCCGCAGTCAGCAGGGACACCCCCAACTTTACCAGGTTGCCCAGGGCCTCCTCCAGCCTCCCCTTGAATATCTCCAGGGAAGGGGCCTCAACCACCTCCCTGGGCAACCTGTCCCAGTGCTCCACCACCCTCAGAGTAAAGAACCTATTCCTAATATCCAATCTAAAGCTGCTCTTCTCCAGCTTGAAGCCATTGTCCCTCATGTTGTCACTGCAGGCCTTTGGAAACAGCCCCTCCCCAGCTCTCCTGTAGCCCCTTCAGACACTGGGAGGCTGCTCTAAGGTCTCCCTGGAGCCTCCTCTTCTCCAGGCTGAACAACCACAGCTCCCTCAGCCTGTCCTCATAGAAGAGGTGCTCTGACCCCCTGAGCATCTTTGTGGCTCTCCTCTGGACCTGCTCCATCAGGTCCATGTCCTTCCAATCTTGAGGGCTCCAGACCTGCACACAGGACTCCAAGTGGGGTCTCACCAGAGCAAAGTGGCAGAATCCCTTCTCTGGATCTGCTGGCAACACTTCTTTTGATGCAGCCCAGGATGGGATTGGCCTTCTGGGCTTGCAAGTGCTCCCTGACTGCTCATGTCCAGCTTCTCAGCCATCAGCACCCCCACGTCCCTTTCCTCAGGGCTGCTTTCTAACACCTCATCCCCTGGTCTGAGTGAGGATTGTTCGGAACAGGAACACAGACTTCCCCCTGGTATAAACAACGTATTATAAGTAAACATATAAGTCTGGAGAAGACAGGGGCTGAGGGGAGACCTCTTTGCACTCTACAACTTCCTGAAGGAAGGTTGTGAAGAGGAGGGGTCGGCCTCTTCTCCCAGAAAACTTATGATAGGACTCGGGTTGTGCCAGAGGAGATTTAGATTAGATGTCAGGAAAAGCTTTTTCTCTCCCAGAGTGGTCAGGCACTGGCATGGCCTGCCCAGGGAGGTGGGGGAGTCACCGTCCCTGGTGGTGTTCAAGAAGTGTCTGGACAAGGTGCTACAAGACATGATTTAGTAGCTGAGTGGGTAGTACTGGTGACAGGAGGAGGGTTGGACTAGATGATCTTGTAGGTCCTTTCCAACCTGGTGTTTCTGGGATTCTATGAGTCTATATTTTTATATAAGAACTGGGGTCAAAGACCTAACTTGAGCAATGGCATACAAACACAAGCAAGGAGAAAAGGCAACTTCTTGCAGGCAATAACCATCTGCCTGTGCTCTGGGGCTGTTAGTGCTGCTGAGTGTGCCAGGAATCAATAGCTGTTTTTAGGCAACTCTTCCAAAACCAGGTGGAATGCAGCCTAGGGGGTGAGCTGGGCTGATTGGGGGGGGTGTTTGCTCTACATCTTTTCGGTATTTAACAACCCAAACGTTTGAGCTGCCCCATAAATAGCATGAATGAGAAGGAGGTTATTAATCTTTGAGAGCCACGTACAAGTGAGATTAATCAGCTTGTCTCTCATAAGCAATATCTGCAACTGCAGAACGAAAAACATTTCCATAAAGAACACTCACGGAGGCATTAACCTCTTTTCCATGTCTTGAAGTCACACCTTCATCACCAAATTTTTAAAATGCAGTTTCTTTTTTAAGACAACTGGGCAAACATCAATAATTTAGCCTGGTCTATAACACGGAGATAATTAACTGAAACTTACTGGCTTATTAAGACAAAAGGCATGAACAGAAAAGGAGGGTCTGTGCTGCCACCCCAGTGCTGCAGAGCATCAGGACACCCCGGGGACATTTAAACTGGGATGAGGGCTGTGCTGGGCATGGCACCGTACAACGCCCTGGGCAAAACCAGAATTTTCCTGAAAAAGGGTGAATTTCCCAGCTCTCATGGCCAATCTGCCAGCGCTGCCCAAGCTGGCAGCTCAAAAGCTGACATGGTCATCTCGGGACTTGTCCAGGACTGAAGCTATCAGCGGTCAGATCCTGAACACTGAATTTTATTTTTTTTTTAAATGCCTAAAAGGATAAGAATACATCTAGAAAATGGACCAAACCTGCCCATTATTATCACACAGAAATTCATACAGTACGTGCAGCAGATGATGCTCTGCTGACCAATTGGTGTCTTTCTTATACCAAAATTTTAATTTCACTGCCATGATATACAGGTACCTGTGATAAGATTAGGGTTAATTTCATTTATTAAATAAAACCTTAATACTATATAAAATCTGATTAATCAAAAGAGAGCACTATCCTGCAAACTTCAGAGCTGGCTTGACTTCTCCAGACAAAAACCAAAGTCAGACCCATTACACCAAAGCCCCTGGTTGAGTTACAGGGAGGAAAATTCATGAGTAAGAGGCAGAGACCCGAAAGACGAAAGGCAGAGGGTCAGAAGTGTGTTCCAGGGAAACCATGCCATTATTTTAGGGGGATAACAGAAGTTGGGGAGCAGTTGTGTTGCAGTATGGGAGCGGGACAGCTCTCAGAGGGGAGGCTCGGATCCAAGCCCAGGAACCAGACACATGGGAGAGGAGGAACCCTCCCTTCTCATCCTCCTGCTGTAAGGACCTGGGTGAGAAACGCTGCAAATCCTTCCCCCGCGGTAGGTGGGAGGGAGGGGTAAGTGTTGATGGGACGTTGACACACGCTGACAATAAATTCCCACATATTGTGGGGATTAAATCGATGGGCCTGAGGGCAGAGATTTATGTTATCAATTTAAAGGGGTGGCACTGCTTGCAGAAGGAACGGAGAACTGGACGCTCAGAGTTTGTACCAGCAAGCATCTTTAGCCTTCCTGGGTTTTGTTGACAGAAGACAGAGAATTTACGTGCATAATTGCACACAAATTACATATTTGCAGACCATTGTAAAAAAATAATGACCCAGCTTTTAACTGTTACAGATACTGAGCTCAAATTAACTCCAGAGAAAGCCCTGCCTTTACATGGAGGGAAGAATTTGACTTAATTATTTCCGGTATTTTTATAGAAATTCTGTTTGTGTGTACAGAAGTCTGTTTACAGCTACCCATGTGCTGGTGGATAATGGAGGGCTGACTTCATGCACCACCACAGATGCCTGATTGCATATTTATCTATAATGGACATTCCAGTGAAATGACCCAATAATTTTGCTGCCCAGACTCATTGCAATATCGCATGGTAATTGCCAGAGTGAGCTGAAAATAGATCTTAAAATAGGATGTAGGTGGTTAGCCCCAGGGGAAGAGAGGGATGAAGGATTCGGTCTGTGATGCTGGCTATGTTCAAAAAAGAGAAGCCGCAGCTGAGCGAGAGAGACGAGTGGGAAGCAGATGGAGGGAAGAAAAGCTGTAGTTACATGGGGAGCTCCATCTCCATGTCCATCTGACGAGTGGCAGCCTCTGTCAGCAGCACCCAGGTGCGAGAACCTGGGAACAGAGGTTTGGGGAATCCCAGGTGGGGGCTGCAAGGGGGGCGCTAATGCAAAAAATAATAGCAGCATATAGCTCTGAGAGAGGGTGTCAGGAGGAGCAGAAACAGAAATTGGTGCAGCTGGAGAATCCTTTNTTGGAGCAACCTGGTCTGGTGGGAGGTGTCCCTGCCCAGGGCAGGGGGTGGCACTGGGTGGGCTTTAACGTCCTTTCCAACCTAAACCATTCTAGGATCTGTGATCTCACAACTGGGCTCTGGGACACTGTGACTGCAAACTCCAAGAGTATTTGTAACAGCGATATTTATAATATTTATGAGGAAAAAAAGAGTTCTTTCTTGTTGAGACCAACAAATAAAACATAAATCAAGGCCTTCTAGAACCTCTTCATAGTACTTGTCACACTGGTCTCCCATCCCAGTCGACACCAGTTTCTTTATTGCTACTACTGGTATCTGCACTGGGGCTGCTCCTCAGGACCCGGCTCTGCTGCAGGAGCTGCTGAACCAGCACGACAAAGACCCCTCCAAACTGGCACAAAAATCAGCTGAAGAGTTTACACTCCAAGTATTTCCTCACTAATTTTCTCTGCATTTTCTGAAGTAGCTTTGTCTTAATTGTGCTCGTATTTGTTGTCCAGAAATTTAATTTTCTTACAGTTCTTTAGTCAAGTGTCAACATGTCTAAAATTCCTGTAATATTTATTCTCCTTCTCTGGATAACCTTGTCAATCTTAATTATGGCTTAGGGTAGGCAAACAAAATTGAATGCGTCGCTCCAGATTGGATGTACCATTGTTCAATATGCTGCTGTAATATATTCCACACTTTTAATGCACCAAAGCATTTTAACTGCTGTTGCACACTGTGCAGACAGTCATTTGAGCTCTCGACCGCATTTATTTATTTAGATTTCAACCTATAAAACATAAAATAATACATTTCCAAGACTCCAGGTGCCCTTGACAAATAATTAAAAATGCAATTCAACAAATTCTGAAACAGCACCAGCACATCAAAACTTTTCCCTGCATAAAATTGTACAAATGTCAAACTTCTTTACCTGAACTGTCACAAAACTTTATTTCCTCCTGTCACCCATTTCCACTAAAATAGCAGCATTTCCCTGCCTTCCTCACAAATTACAAGTCCTTTCAAGCCAGAAGGAGTAAGGGATTCTCCAGGAGTTTTCTGGAGAGAATTCTGCTAGTTCTTGATTTTAACTCTTTCTGCAAGCATGTCGCATTCAGCTGCCTCAGCCACACCAGCCACTTGGCAGCTCCTTGCTGAGACCCACACAACTGCCCACACCAGTGACCTGAAATTGCTCTAGAAAGGGAAGAAACGCTGCCTTTCCTGGCCCTCAAAACTTACAGGATGGAGCGTTCCTTCCTGAATTCCTTTTGCTTTAGATGACCGTATTACGCCTCGTACCACACCTCCACTTCTCACTGCAGCCAGAGTTGAAGCTCCATGATGATTTCAAAGCGACTCTATTCCTAGCAAGAACTTGGGACTATAAAAATCAGAGCATTCCTTCGTCAGCAATACTGAGTGAGCAGGGAACAGAAATCACTGAGATAATGCATCACAGTTGTTAAACAGAAAGTAGCTCCATTGTATACAGTGAGGGAAGGGAAGGGAAGGGAAGGGAAGGGAAGGGAAGGGAAGGGAAGGGAAGGGAAGGAAAGGAGAGAAATGAATCAGAGTAGAAAGGAGG
>VXBJ01000489.1:733106-786355 GCA_013400055.1 Nycticryphes semicollaris | reverse complement strand
CTGGTCTGCTTCTGTTTGGCAAAAAAAAAAAAATCCCTTTTGAATTGTTTTAGCTCGTGGTTTCCAAGCTGCTGGTATTGTCCTGTTGATAATCCTAATAATCCTTTGGAGTACTGGTAATCTGAGGTCCAGATGTGCTCTGCAAGAGCCAATAGTCCTGCTTGCACAATAGGAAAAGCAAAAATTTTTATTATCTGAGGGAAAAAAGTAGCTACTACTATCTTTAGCGAGGAGCCGATTAATTTACTAATTTAATTTACCTGGCTTTTAGCAACCTGGTTTGGTTGTTAAAAACCCCCGTGATAGGGGGTTGGAACTGGATGGTCTTTAAAGTCCCTTCCAACCCCAACCAATCTGTTATTCTATGATTTTCTCCTGAGTGAACTATCAGACAGTAAATAAACACAATTTCCAGAGAACATATACTGAGGAAGTTTGTACTGAAGGTGATGTATACGAGTGCTCCCACATTAGCCAAAAAGATGCTTGCAGAATGGGGTTGATGTCTTTTTTTCCATAATAAACACAGCCCCTTGCAAGCAAGACAAGAAACCGCATCATGTTCCCCTGGTGCTTCCCGACCAAACTCATAAACATAGATTTGCTCACTCTTTCCCTGATTTCTTAAAACCCGATCAGTTTTTTTGAGGCTGACAGGACTAGCTTTACAACACAGCAGCTGTTCTGCTCTGCCTAGTGCAATATTGATTTTTACAACAAGCTCTGTAAATATCAATATTTTTGTACTTCAAGCAGACGAGAAGCAGCACAGTGAAATGTACCCTGCCAACCAAACATGCCGGGTCAGGCTGCAGAGAGCCAAGACAAGTTTAATGAGAAAGTAAAACAGACAGGAAGAAAAAGAGCTTGGAAATAGAAAATAAGCAGCAGAGGAAGAGACGAGAGCTCGAGTGAAATAGAGAGAAGGTTAGCAGAGAAACCACAACTGCTCCTCGGGAGCACCTCAAGCCCGAAAGAGAAATAAGTGGGAGAACAGAGAAGATGGCCCTAGGGACAGCAGGGAGAGCCACCAGGACTGCAGAAGCAGGCTCTGAGGTTTTCTCATTTTCTGATTATTTTAAATAAATCCCACTTGCCTGTGACAAAGTGCACACTTTGGCCTCATCAAATAACGTTTTGTGATTTTGTAGGATTGAAACATTCTACACAATGGAAGAAACTGAAGTTGTGTGTCATTTATTTCATGGTTGCCCTCTATTCCAATGGATATGGAGTCATCGTCTCCCTAAACCTGGCCCAGCTATGGGGTTCACTGGGAGTTAACTGGCCAGTGGCTCACTTTAAAAGTGAACAGGGAACAGGGTGGCTGTGGACAGGAGCCAGAGACTGTGGTGGGCTGACCCTGTCTGCAGTGGAGAGGGTCGGCTGAGCACTTTGCAGGGGAGTTGGAGAGGTCCCGGCACCTCCTGGGAAAGGTTCTCACATCATTACTTATCTGTAGTTTCAATGATTCCTTTACATTGTGGATATAACAGCTATAGACAAAACTTCATTTTATTACTGTTTTCTGAAGCCAAACATGAGGGAAATGAGCCAATATTGTACAGCTGAGTGGGGGGAGGTACGAAGCACAACGTACTCCCCCCTTTTGCTTTTAATTTGGTTTATGTTTTTAGCTAGGTTGCTCATTAAAACACTTGTGAACTAGTAATTCAGATGGAAAAAGTTGTGGAATGCCAAATTCTGAAGGTTTTCTGTAATTTTTTATTAAGCCATGGGATTAAACAGATCTCTCGAGGACTCCTCTTTCTATAGAGAAACCAACCAAAAAACCATAATAAAACCCACCCGCTGCCAGCCCAACTGACTTTCTGAGACTCAGCTTTTACAGCTGGTAGGAACTAAACTGCCAGAAATGGAATTAAGTTGGTTTGGGGGGTTTTGGTGTTCTTTTCTCCCAGCCTAAAATTGGCCTCCTGTTACCTGCACAGGGACACAGAGTTTATTTAAGTGAAGAAATGGTATTTTTCCAATTGAGCACGGAGCTATTCTTTATGTATTCTGGGAGAAATAGTCCATGTCAAGCTGTTCCAAGACCACTCTTTCCAGCGTTCCCTCACCCAAATGCTAAACCTGTATCTCTCAATTTTCTTTTAGAATAATATTTTATGTGCCAAAAATGATGTGACTTAAGAGCTCTCAAATAAAAACAAACACTCCTCCAACGTGAACTGAGAAAAACTCCTTTTTTTTTTTTTAAGAATAAAGCATATTTTGACCAGTATGCCATTATTATATCTGCCATTAATTGTGCCATTTATTAATTTAAACCTTTTTCCACCCACCTCACACATATTTGAAATAAAATATTCAAACACATTCCATGTCTATAAAAGGGTAAATTCAGCTGTGAAACAGAACAGATTTCCATTTTCCTAATGCTTTTTGGCACTTGCTGCTGTCCAGTTACATTAGTCTGTAAAAATGTTTCCAGCTTATATCAGCCCCTAAGTATTTGCCAACCCAAATGTGATTTTATAATTCTGAGTAAATAAGTCCTCCACAAAAACTAAGAATACGTAATAGAAAGAGTTTACACATTTTAAATGCCTACAGCCATAACTCTGTGCCCAAAAGCGTGATGTATGTTCCACCAGGAAAAAATTAGCTTTTTAGGTAAATTTTTGAATAAGACTTAACCTTAATAGCTGACATTTTTTTCTGCACTACATATGATGTTGACAGAGAAAAATAGAGGACATTTCAGACACATTATGCATTTTGACATTAAGTAACTAGCAATTAGCTAAAGTACATAATTGCATCTTAATGCAGCAAAGGAGAAAACAACAAAAAAAAGGGAAAAGTGTTATAAAATTGGGCGCTTGATGATGGGTGAAACAAAAACCAAAGCCAAACAAAATCTGTGTGGGGGAAAAAAAAACCCGGAGACCCTGAAATCACTCATTCTGGGCTAAAAATGAAGGTAGGTAAGATTCCCCAAACCTGCATTCCTTGTTTTGAACTCCAGAATTCCCGTGGTGCACTTACAGATGGGCTCACTAACTACAGGTACACGCAGCGCCAATGCCACCCGTGCCAGGCAGAGAATTACTCAGCTAAGAAAAATAACGCCATTTCTAGATGCTCTGCTCCGTAGTCTGCTTGTTCTGGGAATTTTTCCCACGTGCTACGTTATCATTGGTTTCCACAGCAAGGAGGAAAGTTCAGGAAAAGCAAATTAGGACGAATAGCAGCAAAGCAGCTTGCTCTGTGTGCCACAAAGACCTTGCAAACCCGGGTGAAGTACATCGAGCCGGTGAGGGAAGTCAAGTTCTGCATCTGCTTGTAAGCGAGGGAAAAAATGCCAAGTTGCCTTGTTTTAGGAGAGGATTCTAAAGGATTTAGGAAAGCAGGTTAGTTCCCATATCTTGTGTTCCCAGCAAAGGACAGAGCAACCATCGCTGACCAACAAGAAAGACCTCAGCTGGCTGATACACTCGTCCCCAGGGATGATGATAAGAACAAATGGGGAAATATTTATTAAAGATTAGTCCCCAATTATGGAATTGCTTGAGCTGCAGGTGGCAGAAGTCTGTTTTTCATGTTAATCAAGAGACTGCATGCTTTTCTCTGACACCTGGACTTGCTCAAAGTCATCAACGACCTTGCCACTTTGACCGACTGTCTTCTGCAGCCCATCTCACTCCTTGGCTCCCAGGCCGCTCCTGCTCATCCTCCAGCATGAGCAGAGAAGAGGTCACCATACCCACCCTTCAGCGGTGGATGCCATCACTCCTAGTCAGAGAGACTTTGGAAATCCCACGTCTCTCTTCCAAGGGGTCCAGGATGAGGGAGCTCACAGACCAGCCTCACCCTTCACAGCTTTCCCACAGCTTTTTCCCTGCGAGTTAATTGATTTACTCATTTTATTTACTGGGCTTTGAGCAACTTGGTCTAGTGGGAGGTGTCCCTGCCTAAGAGGGTTGGAACTAGATGATCTTTAAGGTCCCTTCCAACCTTCCAACCCAAACCATTTCATAATTCTATGATTCTATAAATTTAGGAAGGGCTGTTTGGGCTTAGTGGATGGTTGGGGTTTACTGAGACATGCAACAAACTCTAATACAACTTCACTTCATGGCTTCTCCTGTCCTCTCACCACCAGCAGAACAGACACCATGATTTGCCTACAGCCAAGGTTACACAAGAAATTGGTGCAAACACAGATGAGCCATTCCTTCCATATGGTTCATTTAAATACATACATCTCAATTCCTATGGGCTCTCCCCAAGTCTCAATAATTAGTGCAAAAGTGCTAATTGCAGGGGAGGTTGGACTTGTGTACCTGAGTCAAAAGCAGTGGGGCAGTCCTTCTCAGCCACATAAATCTCTAAATTAATAGCTAAGTAATTTTTTTATAAACACTCAAGACTTTAAGCACCTGTACACGATTAAGGATAGTGATCAATTTTATTATAAAGAAAATGATGAACAATCAAAGTGAGCTCTCATCACTGGAGCACTCATAGTTCTTTACTCTGTCTTAGGACCAAATCTTCCTTTTGACCAGAATACTGTGACATAAAATAACAGGTATCAGCATGATGTGCCAAAAAGCTCCAAAACCATTTTAAGCTCCAAAATATACACTCCAGGAAAAAGTGTATATTCACAAGTACATTTTATTAGCAACACGAGCAAGATATTTTTATAGTGACTTTCTAACGAACAGATTTTCAGATAATTTTCCCTAGATCA
The DNA here is from genome assembly GCA_013400055.1 of Nycticryphes semicollaris. Taxonomy (NCBI): domain Eukaryota; kingdom Metazoa; phylum Chordata; class Aves; order Charadriiformes; family Rostratulidae; genus Nycticryphes; species Nycticryphes semicollaris. The sequence continues at coordinate 781,632 of VXBJ01000489.1, read as the reverse complement.
CTAGGAATTGCACATAATGATGCAAAACCTGATCTTCTGGAAAGTTTCCAGAGTCATACTGCACTCCATCACGGCGATCGCTGTACTCAGCACGGCATTTATTGTCACATGAAATGCTTCATTGCTATTAGGAAACATCTGAACGTTGCTAAGTTGCTAAATCTGACAATTACAGACCTGTCCCCCATCGCTTTTCACATAAAATCTGACCACATCGACCTCACTGCTTTCAAAGGACTCTGATGCCTTGGCAGGTGAGTCGGGATTTTGGTGCGTATTGGCCTATTAGCATAATTCAATTGGTTCTGGCTTTAGGGTGGCCAATCAGACTGTGCAAATGTGGTTGCTCACGGAGCTGTTGACATAATTTGCCACTTGAGGGTTATAGTAGAACAATTCAACCCTGCTTTGCTACAGAAGGAATTAAGTCAGAAACACGAAGTCAATCAATCTTCCAGCAAACACTCGACAGCTGGAGAAGACACTTCTCCACTTACAGAAGCTGTAGCCGCGACCGTGCACTTCACAGTCACAGAACACTATGGGGTTGGAAGGGACCTCTGGAGATCACCCAGTCCAACCCCCTGCCAGAGCAGGTCCATCCACAGCAGGTCCCACAGGGACGTGTCCAGGAGGGGTTTGAATGTCTCCAGAGACAGAGACTCCACCACCTCTCTGGGCAGCCTCTGCCAGGGCTCTGCCACCCTCACAGCACAGAAGCTCCTCCTCACGTTGAGATGGAACTTCTTATGTTCACGTTTGTGCCCATTCCATCTTGTCTTGTCACTGGGCACCACTGGAAAAAGACTGGATCCATCCTCCCAACACCCACCCTTTGAGTATTTCCAGGTGTTGATCAGATCCCCCCTCAGCCTTCTCTTCTCCAGACTAAACAGCCCCAAGTTCCTCAGCTTTTCCTCATCAGAGAGATGCTCCAGGCCCCTCAGCATCTTTGTAGCCCTTTGCAGTACCCTCTCCAGCAGTTCCCTCTTTATCACAGAGGCCTGTTTTCATAAGTATCATTGGATTTATGGACTTAATCAAGTGAATAGGAATTATGGAAGTGAAGCCGAGCCCAGCAGTGCAGGCAGCAGCCAGTGCTCATGATCCCACACAACATCACCAAGAAGGTGATATCATACTGCAGTGGACATTTCTCTAATTAGATAGATAGGAACCATTGAATTGCAGTCCCATTTTAAATACGGAGAGGTTTTCCTTAGCTGTCCTTCACAATATAGATGCTTTTTCATATTTTCCTTTTGAATGTCTGGCTTCAGGAGCAATCTAATTGTGGGCCACCTTGGACTAAAGCCACACAACTTTTCTGCACTGTAAAACGTAAAATATTTGTGGCAATGCACAGAAATAACCAGCCAACACGCGTGGAAAGGCACAGAATCGGAGATCCAAAGGTCTCGATGAGGATCTGGGTGGCAGAGGATGTGCTGGGCTTGACTGTCCTGGAATGTCTCCTTCTGTCTGCTTCGAGAGCTCCAGCCTTGGCCATGTGGGAGCTCCTTCCTCATGGCATCATGGGTACCTCCAGGGATGTCCCTTTTGGTCCTGCCTCCACCCAAGAGACAGTTGTCAACAATAACATGGAATGGATTTGAGCAATAATAGAGTTTAAAAATGGAAGATGATTCTTTTTGGCAGTCTGAAGGTAAAGCAGCAACCCCAAAACAACAAGACTAAGACTGTGTTTTGATGAAGCACGGCTGAAGGATGGAGGAGCAGAGCAACAAGGAGGAGAAACAGTATTTCCTGAGGGGTTTAGTCTAAAAACCGTCACCAATTTAGTTATTACTCTATAACAGAGCAAATCTGCAATAGCACAGGATGCACTGCTTTCTCATGCAATCATGTCTTTTACTGAACATCCCTCAGCCTACTTTCACATTCAAATCAGACGAACATTAGGCACACTAATAAAATAATATTTGCAGAGCTTGAAAGAGCCTCGGTGCTTTAACAAAGGGAGAATTAGCAGGCTGTGAAAAGGTAAACAGTATTTTAAAACATCAGGCATGAAAGACAGAGAAATGCCTTGTTCAGAAGAAATAAGGGTCAGCATTTCCCAGAAAGGACCCTGATTTTTACAGCAGCCGGGGGTGACCCCAGCACCGCCCACAGAGGACACACACTGGCACATCCAGCAAGTTAATGAAACGTCCTCCCAACTGCAGGCACCACCACAGCCTCCCCTGGTCTGTTACTGCTCTCGTGGTGCTGTCCATGGACCATATTTTTCCTAGATTTGTTCCCCTATTTCACTATATAATTTTATTCCTGTACTCTATTACATGACAGCAGTCAGACAAACCAGCCAGTGAATCTTCATGGCGTTATTGCACTTCTCAGAGGCGCATGAAGTCAACCAGACTCTTCCAATGCCATCAACTCAAAACAAAGCAAAATAAAAAGAAGTTCTTGCCATCATAATTGTGACTTATGACTTTCATCAGGAACCACACAATGTTAGCCCTTTTATGCCTCAAAATCCACTTCCCCTCACAGACACTATCACGTGTTCGCAGCTATAAATGTAAGAAACAAAGAGTCTGTATTTTGGGCATATGGAATTTTGACATTTAGAATTCTGATCTCTTTTCACTTTTTAGTTTTATGAATTTCTTTCTGCAAAAATAGACCCCTCGGCTCCAAGTATCTAACTGCAAAGAAGAAGGAAGAGGGTTAGCTAACAAAATTAGCCTAACATTTTACTGGCGTAACGCTGCTGAATGGCCAACATAACCAAGAAACAGTCATTTCTCTGTTTTGAAGAGAATACAGCACAGGCACAAGGCAGTTGGTGATATACAGCAAATAAACGTACTCTGTTGCTAATGTGACCACTTATTTGCTATCAAACATCGTTTTGCAGGACAAGCAAACACATTAACCTCTTTAATAGCATTTTCAGTAGTCCAACACCAAGGAATTTGCTGGCATCAACACAAATCCAAACTACTTGTTATTCACTATTGATTGCAATTCTATAATAAAAGATCAGGCCGTGTTTGAGATGACTTCACCATGATCAAGGGATGTGTGTGGGTGCGTATTATTCTCCCCTGAAAGGCTTCAGTGTAATTGCTGTCCCTAAACACCACAGACCCATCAGGAGGAAGAGCAGACCGTCCGTGGGATCTGACACAGCCATGTCCTACTACTGTCGAAACCTAAATCTGCTCCTTTTACTCTGCTCCCACAGTAACAGGAACTCAGAACAGGGGTACAGAAGAGCCAAAGACCAATCTGGTCTTCATCCCTGTCTGCATGGTGGTCCTCACCTCAATGAGACCCAGACCAGGGCAAGTATGAGCTTACGTTAGGAGGACCTACTCTACAATGGATATAGATCCTCCTCTGCAGTTACATGAGTATAGGGGGAGACACAGAAATTATATTCTAAAATGCAATGATCAAAGTGTTGCCTAGTTAGATATGTGAAAGAAAAATACCTTATGAAGCTCTTGGGGCTTTTCAAAAATAAAAGATACAGTGGAAATGTAAGGAAAGAGAAAAGAAGTTGTCAGTGGTTCTACCACTGATGGAGTGGGGCAACTGGACACTCAGCTGGACACTGCTGAGCAGCCAGAGCCAGGGAACGTGCGACATCGGCACCCAAAAACCTGTGAGAAACAAAACCTTTACAAACCCGACACGGTAGAACATTAGCATTACAAAAGCTTTGCCCTTTAGGCTGAAAATATGATGCAAATACTTGCCAGCATCTCATTTCTAATTTCTGGCATAATTATTCTATGTGAGGAAAGATGCTAATTTGAATGTCCATTTAGAGCACTGATCAAATTGATGCTACTGTTGGAATTCAATTATCTTCTTAGGCTTTCAGCATTGCAACCTGAGGCTACGCATGTGTCTAACACGACATCGACATTTGTTTGTGTGCCGAGGTAATCAGAAGTGACAAGAAAGTGAATATTTTTCAAAAAAAAAAAGGACTACTTTAAAATGCTTCTATTTGCCGAATGTATGTTCCCAGAGACATTTGAGAATCATGTGCCCCCTCTGCCCCACTTCCCCGTCCCCGAGATCAGTGTCTGCATCGCTCCTCGGGATAACAGACACGGAGTGGAGTGTGGGGACAGCGTCTGCAAGCCCCAGAAATGCAGAGCAGCCAGATGTAGAGTGGGATCGTGAGGTTTTAAACATCACGGGAGACATAAAGATGAATCAAGATGTCATGGTTTGAGAGACACACAACAGTTCATTGTCGTTTAGGCAATTGTTCTCTCCCCTGATGACCCCTCCCCACCCAGGGAGGGGACTTGGGAAAACACAGGGAAACCCAAGGGCTGAAATATAATCAGGATAAGAGTAGATAATTAACATTAATAACACCAAAGAGCCACTAATGATCCTGCTATTGATATACAACACCCCAGGACTGTCCCCAGCCCGTTCCCCAGCAGAAGCCGTGCCCTCCCCACAGGGACAGCCCATGTGGGACCCTGCGAGTGCTGCAGCTCCGGGAGGAAGGGAAGGGCTCGGGGTAAGGAGTTCTCAGGATCCCAGCCATAAAGGGACTGAAAGAGAGATACCTTCTCAGCAAACTTTCTAATTTATATAAAATGTGTCATCCATGGTATGAAATAGCTGTGTTGGCAGCTTGGAGCAAGTGCCCGGGTCTCATTCCTCCTTGTCCCCGCATCCAGAGAGCTCAAAACCACTGAGACCTTGAAACCTGCACCCCAGAGCTGTCTGTAAAGTAAATATTGTCACAAACTCGGGCACTGGAGTCTTCTAAAAGTGCAATTTTCCCAAACATTAGAAGAGAAATTAGTCCTTTGTCACTCAAACCAAGATTATTCCCCCCTCTCAATACAGCATCTCACTTAAGACTATCAGGAACAAACTATGTGGTGGGAAAGGAAGAGCTCAGTGAAAGTCCTGTGATGCAGATGGAGACTGCTGGTGGTGGCAGAACTCCTGACATCCCCAGGCAGGGAGTGGGGTCCCTGATCCAACTGGGACCCTGGCAGAGATGAGGGACCCAGAGAGGGGAGAGGTTCCTGCGGAGCTGCGAACCCGAGCCCTGGGGAGAGGGGTCTGCCCGCGATGGGGGGCGAGTCCAGCGCTGCTCCTCCAGCAGCCATGGGAAATCCCACTTCCTTACTGCTCCTCCAGTCCCGGGATACAAATATACTGGCCTCAATGGCAAATCTGAGCAGTGGTGCCTTAAACCTCATGCTTTGCACCCCAGGACCCTACCGCCAGTGAGAACCCTCACCGTAAGGCTACACCATGACTGGGTCTGTAGCTCGGGAGCTCATGCTCCACATTCCCTTGATAGCGCTGATACACAGCATCAGCCTCGAAGGGGATTTGTAGGTATTAATTGTGTTCTGTAGTTCAATATTCCTTTATTTTCCAGACACGTCAATCAGCCTTTCCGTCTTGGCATAACTAATCCACAGGGAACATGTGTGCAGAGATTTCACGCCTCCCTTAGACAAACTAAAACAACTGTGTTGGCTTCTCTTTTTATTTGCACCTGGAATTCTGAATTAAAACCAGAATATTTTCATCTTGCCATATAGCCTTCTGCATTTAATTTTGCCTCTAAATTCTGGTGCTTGTTTCTATAGCCAGTATCAGACCCACACATCCTTCCTCTCTGATATCTCTTTCTATACCCAACATAAAACCCGCACATCCATTCTTTCTTTTCTACTTAATTTTCCACCTACAGAATTCTGATTGTCTGCACAGATTTGCCCTAGTGGGAGGTCTTTAGCTGGCCATTGGCAATGCTACCAGATGTTGAAATTTTATAACTCTCATTCGAATGGTAATCGTGCTAAATATTCTCAGCTTGCTCTTTATACATCAGTGGTTAAAAACACATTAATAATGCAAATAGAGTCCTAGTAAGGACCTGCCCAAATGTCCGGCCACCTCAAACGTAGCAGAGCTTCCCTTCCCAGGAAGATCCCCAGTTTGAGAACAGCAACTACTGTTTCAGAAAGAAAAGCAGACTTTTGAAGTAATCCTCTAAATAAATTCTTTGCTTGGAAAACACATGAGCCTGCCGTTGCTGCATGACTGCCGGCGCCTTCGCCAAATGTTCCTCAGCTTATGGTAATGGGAAGAATTAGCGAGGTCAGGGATGCTGCCACGGAGCAAGTCTTTTGTTGAGTCACCGACGGCTCTGGAAGCACGGATTAGGATATGAGGAGTAAAAAGGAAATTTAGAGATAAGGCTGGAGGTTTTTCAGAGTCTTTTTAGCGCTGGTGGGAGAGGCAGCTGCTGCTTATTTTTGCGATGCAAACTACAGTAACATTTTTAATTGTAGAATGGATAAAGACAATGAGTTGTAAACGCTTTTAAAGGAATGTATTAATGAATGTAATATATGAAATGAAATTTAATTAAAATTGTAAAGTCGTAAGGCTTTAAAGATAAAGTGAATTAAGGAAAAGGCTTTATAATGAACTAATATAATACATGAACTGGAATTGAAAAAAAATTGTAAAGGTATGTTAGATAGTTCTTGTATGTAAAAACAGCCACACACGTGACTAACTTTTTAATTGGTTTTGATCACTGGGAAAAAATAGTTCCTGGCTTCATTTTACTCAAACATAATTTTTTATTTATACATAATTTATTCTCTTATTCTAATGCTAATAGAATAATAGAAATTAGGTAGCTATGCAAACAACTTGATTAGATTAGGTAACCAAATTAATCTCCAGCAGCGTGAGTATGGCCCCTATAGCGTATGGCATTTGGAGCTTCTGTCTCCAACTGCTAAATATCTCCTGGTAACTGGAAGCGACCTCCCTCCCAACCCCTGGTTCTCAACGAAGATGAATGCTCGCGATCTCACTGCCTGCTCTCTGCCTTTACCTCCCCTTCTGCATCTTACAGGCCCTGGCCTTAGAGACTGTGCTCTTTGGGGAGCCCAGAACAACCTCGGGAGGAGCTCACGCAACGCACCCACCCGTGCCACACTGACGCTGGGAAGAGGAGGAGCCTGCAGAAAATCACCCAGCTTTACCTGCTCCTTCCAGAACACCTAATACCTACACACCATCCCAATTTTGCCATTCATTTATCTCACAGCTATTATCACAAGGATGCCATTTATCATGTAATATCTGCGGTGTGAAAAAGCAAGTGTGTGGTACCCATTCCAGTATGAAGGGCTGCTCCAGCTCAGGCACTTCTCTGCCAGTGCCTGTGCCCACCAAGAACTAGAGATCCAGATCTCCCACTCAGGGCTGTCATGTTTTATTTAAGAGCTTTAAATCTTCCAGCTTGTTATTAATATTTTTGTTTATTTTACTTTTTTTTTCTTTCCAAGTAGGCAGATAAGACACACGAAGTTATTGAACGCATTTGGATGGACTACTAAGCTGGGGTGATGTTGCACTGATAAAAGCAATCCTACAATCTCCTTCCTATCTAAAGTGGATATGTCAGCTTTTACCCAACCTGTCATTAGAGTGGCCTGATATAACTTGACCTATAAAAGTACTCCCTTGAGGGAAAATGTTTCTGAAAGGAGATAACTCTTTACCAAAATATACAGAGATCTGGTGACTGAAATTTCAAGACAGATTCAGTTTAAGCTAACACTGGACAAGTTCATCCTAGGTTTCCTGTGTCACATGCAAGTCTCCAGGTAAAGATATATTCCTTTTCTAAAAGATGCATTTTAGCTGAAAAAGAAACTGTGGATTAGATAAAAAAAGTACACCATGAGTTTGTGTGGCACATTGGATTACAGGATGTTTAACGGTTTCTTCAAGAGTTAAGATCTGTAAATCAATTCCATGACAACAGTTTATGTTACACTTTACATATGTCCACATTAGATGTGCAGCTTGCATCAGGTGTGAACTCGGGAGGATCTCCTGGAGACTGCCTCTTCATCATGTCACACCACAGAGATGTCACAGAGGACACGGCTGCTTCCAGAAGAAACTAAGCTGGACAAGATGCTCAAGGAGGGCAGGCACTGCACAAAATCAGCTAAGGGGCCAGACTGCCACAGCCACCCAAAATACAGCAACTGAAAGAGGTGTAATGTGGATATACTGGATCCTTTGGGTGAGCTGTTCTGCTCCCCAGCTCCTCTCCCACATGCCCCAGGACTTGCTAAGGCAGCCCTGGCCTTCAATAGCCCTGGAGAGCCCTGGAGAGCCCTGGGAACAGGACAGCAGTGGGATGACACAAGTTCTGAGAAACTGGCCACGGGCAGGAGAGCAGCGCTGCCCCAGGAACCACAAGAAGAACACAAGAGAGCATCCTTAAGTGTGTCAGAGAGCTACTGCAACTGATTCTTTCAGAAACCCAGCCTTTATGTTGGACTGACACATCAGTGGTAAAATATTCATTAGGAAAGAGTACAGCATCTGACAGCTCTGGCCAGATCTACCATATTCTCTTATTCTAATATATGCTTTAGGAATAGGAAAATGTCAGATACACGGCTGATCCCTCTTTGTTAGACATTTTCATCTTCAGAAAATGCCTACATGTAAATATTTCAGAATCTCTTCTTCAATTATGCTGCACTACACAGAAATAAACACTTTGTGTGGAGCGCCACAAGCCAACAGGAGTTGGGAGTCCTCCATCTACAGGGAGATTAGTCCTTAACAGCTTTTAAGTGCAACTGCTGGGGACTGAAAACAATTTTAAAAACCTGCTAGAGAAGCAATAATCCAAATGAAGTGATACCCAGCCTTGGTAGGACAACAACCTAGATAAGGAAGAGTATTTTTGCTTAGCTGAGTGAAATTCTGGTCTCTAAAGAAAAAAAAAAGGAAAAGAGAGAAGTAGAGAAAATTGGAGAATGGACACATAAAGCTTTTAAAACTTCCCAGGGTACCGATGGTAACCACATGAACTTTGTGGATAATAAGGGGGAAAAAACGATGCCTCCTGACACCTCCTTTGAAAGATGAAGTCTTCCAAGCAGAGGCCCACAGCAGTAGCTACAGAGCTACCACCACAGATTTTGATCTACAGGTAATTTGGTATTTCCCTCAACAAGAGGGAAGAAACTTTGCTACACTGAGATTTATAGTCAACCTGAGGAGGGTGGCAGCTGTGCTCCCCACGGGATGTGAGGGGAGCTGAAAGGTCTGAAATACGAAGGTAAACACCCACGTTTGAGTTAATGACCCAGGGTACCGTGCCTGGGTAGCCACTGGAAAAAGATTACTCCAAGACAGGAAAGCAAACAAACAAACAAACAAACACACCCGTCAGTGAATCTAAGTATTAAAACTTAGTCTTCAAAACAACACAAATCAAATTCAGGAATCAGACAGAATCACCCCACGGCGTGTGGGCTTACGGGGTCCATGGCTGCAGGGAGCCCTGGTTTGTGCGGGGACTCCGGGGCAGAGCATCCCGGGAGCTTTTACTGCGTGGTGTCATCCCTGAGCTTAACACCGCACTGCCTTACCATGCTCAGGCACTACCCCTGTCCTTAGCGAGCTTAGCTGAGCTCTTACAAACCCACGGCAGGTTCTGCTTGTCTCGCATAATCTGATGGGATGAAGTACTTTTGCCTGGGCTGGGAAATAATTTCTCTCCTATCTTTTACAGGGCTTTAAAAACCTCCTCCTGTAAGGCTGAGACAGCTGCTTCACTTTGCTGGGCTAAATTTTGCAAGATAAATGTGTTCGCTGCTCTCCCTCCTGCTTCCCAAGCTGATAAACAAGCTATTAGGTGGTGCTACATAGACTCTATGTAAACAGCTGAAAACAATATAAAAGACAATTTCATTACGACTTGATCTAAAATCCAGAGAGGAAGAAGTTGCAATGTTTCTCTGCAGCAGCAAAGCGAAACAAAGCCATTCTGGGGTGACCAGAAGTGCTTTTCTGGTGGTAAAAAATACGCATTGAATGTGGAAATGGCAATCCCATTAACACGGAGGAATAAAAGATGAAGAGTAAAATACCGTCCCTACAAGAAGTACAACAGCCTGAATTTCCAGCAGCGTGTGAGCGGCACGGGCAGCCCGGAGCAGGCAGTCTTTATGGACCAGAGAGCTCTTCAAAATGACATGGGAATACAAAAAGTCTGTTGGTTTTGTTAATGGATTTATGTTGTTTTCACACTAATACAAACCAGGTGAGATTCAGGCTTTATCAGAATTTCCGGACAAATATATTTTTTCCCTACTGAAAAGAAAGCTCCTCTCCTCAAGAAAAAGGCACACCAACGAAACCATGGTTACAGAGGCTGCATGTTAAATAATGTAATGCTGAATCATTTTAAGTTTCTAATCTCATTAGGATCAAACTGTAGCAAAGGATTAAAACAGAGATTAGAAACAGCACAGAAGGATACCCTGTCCCCCTGCAGGTGTAAGGCGCAAAGATTTTACCCTTCATTCACTAGGTTATAGAATGGGCTTCGCTTTGCTAATCATTTTTTACTATATAAGCCTTAAAAATCTCAACATCCTTTTGAAACTTCAGCTTCAAGGCAAAGAGATAGAAAGAGATAATTCAGAGTGGTATTGCCTTGTCTTGCCTCGTTTTCTCCATCAAAGTTCGCTCTCTCTGCTTCGACTCGAATGAAAAAGGACTGTGAAAACCCCAAATAAAAATAGGGGGAAAGATAAAATAAAGTGGGATTTTTTTAGCAGTGCAGATGCCATCAGAAACACTGGGCAGGCCCCAGCCATCAGCACGCAAGGTGAAGCTGTGGCTGCCATTGGCTTTATTTCATGATATGGGTTTGGAAACAAGATGAAAAGCTCAAGCTTTTGGCTAAAGACATGTAGGTAAATCCAAGCGTTTCCACTAAAACCAGTTGACTTTTCTCCAGAGCTCAACAGTCTGCAACCTCCCCAACAGTAAAAAATTACCACATTTGGATGCAAAACATAATTATCCTCTAACTCAGCCTCTGCTCTTCCTTGGGTAAGTCTACATATTGCTGCTTGCCTGGGAACCCATCATGAGAGATTTCCCTTGTTTAGTCAGTTTTAATAAACTTTTTTATTTACAAGTTGTGTAGTTATGAAGAGGAGCAAATCCAGTTAACCCTTTGCTTCCAGCAGCCCTGCAGAAATGGAGACATTTCTGCTGTGAAACCGAGACATGCTCCAGCCCACCAGAGAGTTAAAAGATGGAACGAATGGAAGGAACATATGAAGCTGTAATGGGTGAGCAAGAGAGAACAGGTATAAGAACAAACAAGCTATAGGGCATCCTTGAGATAAAATTACATCCTTGCCTAAGACAATCATGTCCATTTTGGTGAGTCATTAAACTGATTAGAACTTTCAACAAACTCACAATTATCATCATGCAGAAAGTTCCCCAATCTAAAGAAGTCACTCAGAATACATAGAAATGCTGACATTTCTTGGGGGGGAGCGGGGGGGAGGAGGGGAAAAAGACTCTGAAATTCATCAGGTTGAAATGTTTTAATTGGATGCAGAACCTCAAATACCAGGCTATGAGACTTCTGATGTTCCACTCCATTCATTGACCCTAGAAAATGGACAGGAGACTCTCCAAAGCACTTTTCCTCTAAACAGGACAGGAAAGAAGAGAACTGCCAATTACTTCATTATGAACCTCATTACAATAATTTCAATATTTAGCAGTCGTAAGAGGTAGCTCTTACCTCTTAGCACTTACTGTCTAAGAGCCACACACTGACCCTGCCTGTGCATTAGGGACGAAACACTGCATTTAAAGGGCTTTGGCAGAAATCCCATCACTTTAGCTGACCTGATCTTAATTTCTTTGTCATCAGAAAGGATAAATTTCTGTTAAAGATTTTGCATGAACTTGTATTTCTTAGAGCAGATAGCTTCTATATCGTATGTGTAGGTACACATACATATGTATATGTACAGGCAGAGTTTATTCTGTTAGTAAGGAATCGTTCTCAGGATCTGTTTCTCTGCGATAAAAGGCAGGAGTTTAAAAAAAAAACCCTGAACAAAACCAAAAAGCAATACCCTGGGTACACCACAGGGCCAGGGTGGGCGAGCCAGAACTAACAACACACACAACACCAAAGGCCATCAAATTAGACAACAGCACCCAGAAACCTTCCCCGGACAATGGAGTCTCCATGGGTGCTGTTTAACATCAGCTCAGTGCTCAGGAGGGAAGAAGGGAAGGGAAGGGAGGGTACAGGCAGGAATTATACAGAGAGGCACCAATGACAATGAAAAATGTCATTGTGCCATTAAAAATCTACGACAGCGCAGCGCCCGACTTTGCATATCTGACATCCTATCTCCAAAAGGATTTAGAAGACCTTGAAAAGGTATGAAAAATGTGTCAAGAATGGTGAACTAATTGCAGGAGGTTCTACTCAAAGGAAGATAAAATAAAGCACTATTCACTCTGCGAAAGAGAGGACAGTGTAGTGCAGGTACAGCAAATCACGTACGGCAGCAAAAGTGTGAAACGACAAACAATTATTTGTTGTTTCTCAAAATGCAAGAACAAAAGGTTGTTGCAAAAGAATTAGACAGTAGGTGCAAAACAAAGAAAAGAAAGTATTTTTTCATGTAGTATATAATTAAACTGTGGAACTCATTACCACAGGATGCTGTGGGAGCCAAGCACATAAATGGATTTGAAAAGCAATTAGACAAATTAATGGAAGAAAAGTCCATCAAAGCCTATTAAACACAAAGACGTGGGTACAACTATTGACACAACATTCATCATCCGTCAGGCAGCACTTCTACCCTGCTATGTTTTTCTGGAAAAACGCCTTCTATCCTGCTACCTTTTTCTGGAAAACACTACTTCCCACCCTGGTGTCGAAGGAAGTGCCTCCTCCTCAGCTGCAGCCCAGGGGTGGTACGGCCAGGTTTGGGGATCTTTTCCCCTCACTGAGTTACCACAGAGAGACATCTCCCTTCCTCACAGAGCAGGGTTTCACTACGAAAGAAAATAAAACCTTCACCAAAGCACCAAAGTACTTACAAAATTAATGACACATGCTCATAAAAAATACAGGGAATGCCAGCAGCGCTAGGCTTGGAGAATACCAATACTTGGGAAAAAACCCAAAAACCTTTGCTGACAGCTACTAACCTCAGGTGAACTTCCAGTAGTTGAGGTCTGCCAATTAGCAAAGACTGTACCTGAGCCTGGAGGCTGTCAACAACATACATCTATCTTTATTAATATTCTTTCCCTGGTAACAATAAACGTTGCTTGTATTTTCTTATTAAAGAAAAGAAGATTCTGTGGGGAATTATAGAATCACAGAATGATACGGGGTTGACAGGGACCTCCGTAGATCATCTCCTCCAACACACTGTCAGAGCAGGGTCACCCACAGCAGGTCCCACAAGAACATGACCTGGCAGGGTTTGAATGTCTCCAGAGACAGAGACTCCACCAGCTCTCTGGGCAGCCTCTGCCAGGGCTCTGCCATCCTCACAGCAAAGAAGTTCTTCCTCATGTTCAGATGGAATTTCCTTTGTTCCAGTTTGTGGCAATTGCCCCTTGTCCTGTCACTGAGCACCACTGAGAAGAGTCTGGCCCCATCCTCCTGACACCCGCCCTTTAGCTATTGCTCAGCAACAATGAGGTCCCCTTTCAGTCTGCTCTTCTCCAGGTCCCTCATCCTTTCCTCAGCAGAGAGATGCTCCAGTCCCTCATCATCCTTGTAGCCTCCACTGTGCCCTTCTCCAGCAGTTCCATGTCCTTCTGGAACTGGGGAGCCCAGAACTGGTCCCAATGCTCCAGATGGGGTCTCCCCAGGGCAGAGCAGAGGGACAGGGTGACCTCCCTCCACCTGCTGGTCACACTCTTCTTGATGTACCTCAGAAGACCATTTGCTTTATTGGCCACAAGGGCACATTGCTGGCTCATGGTCAACTTGTTGTCCGTGGGGACTCACAGGTCCCTCTCTACAGAGCTGCACTCCAGCAGGTCACACTCTACCCTGTACTGGTCCATGGGGTTATTCCTCCCCCAGGTGTAAGACTCTAGACTTGCTCTTGTTGAACTTCATTAGATCCCTCTCTGCCCAGGTCTCCAGCCTGTCCAGGTTTTGCTGGATGGTAGCTCATCCTCCTGGTGTGTCACCCACCCCTCCAGCTTTGTCTCACCAATACACTTGCTGAAGGTACTCATCTGTCCCCTCATCCAGGTCTGCAATGAATACGTTGAACAAGACTGGACCCAACAGGAAGGTGCCATTGAACTGGCTCTTTCAAGTGCTGCCTCGGCCTTGGTGTGGATAAGTCTCAGACTGGTCCTGCCCAATCAGCCTCTGCTGATACCAAGGCAAGGCTGGTGATGTCCCCATTCTCCGCAGCACTACAAGGGGACCTGCCCCACAGCAGAGAGCTCGGGGAGACAGTGAGCGCTCCCTGCCCGTTGGCTCAGGAGAAGATGCCACTTTGTAAAATTTTAAACCTTTTCCCGATTACACCGAGATACATCAACCTATCTAGTGCAACTGAATGTGCTGCAAACTCTTGTTGTGCTGATGTGGTTTTACCCAGGAAGAAAAATTACAACTAGTGTTATTTTGCAAGAGTTAAAACAAAACAAAACAAAACAAAACAAAACAAAACATGCTCAAGTGAAAAGCTTTTTTCTTGTAATTTAGAATCTAGACAGGAATAAAGTGACAGCAAGTATTGGCCCCGGATTGCTGACACCCTGTCTTGTACCCACATGAGCCGAGCTGAATGCAAACCATTCTGAATAAACCCATTTTACAACAAAGTCTGTACAAGAACAGCACAGGGAAAGAAAAGCTACAGCTCCAGGAAATGCTGCCTGTGTAAAGGAATATTTTTTATTAAAGCATATTGACTATAGGATACTTTTCATTTATCAGTTCTAGCAGTACAACATGAAATCCAAAATGTGTGCCACTCTGCAAACCTATTGCTTGCATAAGCACAGCACCACAGATAATCTTTACCCCATTTCTAAGTAATGATCATATTTCCAGTTCTCTAACTTGGAAAGATGCAGGATGAAAATACCACAAGGTTTTCTGAGTTTAGAGAAAGTCACCAATGCAAGAGGAACTCAAAGAACTTCATTCTCTGAGATTTACTATTTCAATTAGACACAATTTTGTATTTTATATAGGATTAGGGTTTTTATTCTTACAATAATGTGTCTGACTTTCTAAATAGCTACAGTGATTTTTATATATATAAAAAAAATTCTTATTGTAACCTGAAAAACGACTTTTTCATAGGTGTGGCACATCAAAGTGGTAGACAATTTTTTTTTCTAACATCAGTGTACTACTGATTAGAAATAAATAAAAAATACTCGCACTGAATTCAGTAATTTTTATTCTACTAAAAAGTCATTTAATTACTGAAAATGTTCACATCTTTGAATGGCATCTATTATTGATTTAAAAACATGCAAAGCAAAACTGCAAACTGTGTAAGACTCAGATCTGAGTAACTTTCTTATAATCAGAATAAACTCAGTTAAAAATCCATTGATTTGCAAAGAGATTGAAAAACTGCTAGAATCACAACTGGTATTTTTGAAACAATTCACAGGAAAACTGGTGTTGGATCTTCTGCACAGGAAAGATCAGGGGGTCACAGGCCATGGGATAAGAGGAAATGGCCTCAAGTTGTGCCAGGGGAGGTTTAGGATGAAACTGGGAAAAAATTTCTTCATGGAAAGGGTCGTGAAGCCTTGGAATGGGCTGCCCAGGGCAGTGGTGGAGTCCCCATCCCTGGAGGGATTTCAAAGCCGGGCAGACGTGGTGCTGAGGGACATGGGTCAGTGGGGGTTTGGGCAGTGCTGGGTTGGTGGTTGGACTCCATCATCTGGAAGGTCTCTGCCAAATTGGACAATTCTGTGATTCCATATCAGGGAAAACCAAGACCTAGCGTCACATTAACCATGTAGCTGCAGAATGAAATGCAGTTTTGTGTACAATGGGATCAAACCTGAAGTCTCTACAAAGGTTAGCCCAAAATGCATTTTTTCACAAAGCTGTTCTCCATCTTCAGCCCTTGATATGATACAAATTCACTTTTGTGTCTTTATAAAAGAGCCTTATCGTCCAAAAGGGGGAGTCTTCTGGACTGACCACAGCAGCCCTTCTGCGTTTCACACACTCCTCCAAAAATACTACTTTATTTCAGCATAAAGAAGCTGCAAAGTTTGCTCCATGACCACTTTGAGACTCACAGCCCAAAGGAGAACGTTGAAAGTCCATGCAATGTAAAAATCATAGAATCATAGAATCGTTCAGGTTGGAAAAGACCCTTGGGATCATCGAGTCCAACCATCAGCCCCACTCTACAAAGTCCTGCCCTACACCAGATCCCCCAACACCACATCTCAACCACTCTGAAACACACTCAGGGATGGGGACTCAGCCCCCTCCCTGGGCAGCCCATTCCAGTGCTTCTATCCATAGACCTTCAAAACTCTTTCCATCTTTGTTCTTGTAATTACTAAACAGTCTCTGAAACTCTGCAGAATAAAGAGGTCTGACAGTGAAATAACACACACTGATTGCTAACGAAGAAGCTAATCAACAGGGTTTTTAAATTCTTGGCCTCAACAACCCATTTTCTTTATTTTTTATTAATATGCAGACCAGCACAAGTTGTGTAGTCTCCTGTTTCTAAGTAGAAAAACTTCTGTGCATAATGCTTTAAAATTTTTTCCTTGACTTCATTAGGCCAGTGCAATAATGAGTAACGCAGAAACCACTATAAAGTCCAGTTTTGCAGAATTTTAACTTCTGCTAAGAAAAGCGCGATGGATATGAGAAAATTATAATTACATCTAGCATTCAAAATAGGTAGAATCCAGATTTGTGCAACCTCTGAAATGCCACTGTAATGATTACTGCCATTCGGATGGTGGAAGAACTGCATTAATTAAATTGAATTGGAGCCTTGTGGAGGTTTCCAATAACTTTTTAATTATAGCTTAATGCTGCTTTCTAGCCCTTGCAAAATTGAAATTTCTCTTGTAATGGCCATATTTCGCATCCAGAGTTCCTTTTTTCCCCAAGACACCCACAGAAAGCCATGAAGTTGCACCCCATCAGCTGTGACTCAGGCAGGAAGAGTTTTGTGCCATACCATATTTCCCTGACTTCTTTCCAAAGCACACACCTTCTAAGAAAATGTTCTAGTAGCCCACTACAGGCACCTACATCTGTGTGCCCCAGCTGGGAGTGCACTCTCGGCTGCTTAATCAATGATAAAAGAGCATTTTGTGGAGAGTCAAAAGAGTTTCACTGGTTCCTACCCTGACTGAGGAGGACGCTGCACTCAGTTCATTGACCAAGGCCATGTTGGACAGGGCCTGGAGCAACCTGGTCTGGTGGGAGGTGTCCCAGCCCAGGGCAGGGGAGTTGGAACTGGATGATCTTTAAGGTCCCTTCCAACCTAAACTGTTCTATGATTCTATGATTTCCTTTCTCTTTGCTTTCTTCCTCGGGGCCAGAGACCCACAGCCAAGCTGGAGCTGGAGGGCTGGGGAAAGTTAACGAGGTCCAAATGGTGCTAATGGAGGGTGAGAGGTCAAGAATGAACCCTGTGCTAGGAAAAGGCACTGGAAGTGCATGTGGATCCCATGCCGGGACTGGAGATGTTCTTCTTTATATTGGGACTGGATGTCCTCCCTGGTGCTGGGACTTGGGGTGTCCTTCCTGATGCTGGGACTAGGCATGTCCTTCCTCCCCTTTGAGCAAAACCTTTACCCCTTTTCTGGATTTTATGGAAGCATTACGGCTTCACTACGTTCAACCTCACACTCAAAAATCAATAATTTACAATTCCCACAGTGCATAGTATCCGCGCTCAGACTGAATGAATTAATCCTGATTATAATTACTATGAACATCAAATGAAATATTAACATGCAGACGTTTTCATGTGAGTTCATATTTCCACTTTCAGTCCAGCACGAGTGCACAAAGGGTGACATTTACAGAAGACAATATACAATGTTCCATGGTAAAATTCTTGACGTTCAGAAACTTTCTTGGTCTAAAGGGTTATACTGACTGTAGCACATCCTCACAATATATGGCTTCAAGAGATATAAAAGATGACATTTCATTTTTGTTCTCTGGAACATTTCTGTTTGAATGGAATTCTTTCCTAAAGAAAATATCAAAAAAGAGGAGTTTAGACTGACATTTCTAGCACTGCAAAGCTTTGATTCCAAAAGCACAAATTCCAGCACGTGAGTTTTACCACCCGAGGACTTGGCATGTTGATGGCACCGACAGTCTGATTTCCAGCCAGACCTGGAGGAGACGGGGTAAATTACCCCTGGCTTTCAAAGTTATCCTTGTGCAAATTAATAATTTTGCTTTCACCTGGCCATACCTTTGGCAAGCAGTTTGGTAGGCAGAAATTACCAAACGATTTTAAAAGACTGACAAGTCTTTTCAGATTATTAGCAGGAGTTTCAGAAAGTCAAGAAAAATGGAATTATTCCTCAGATGCAGAAAAATAACACCTAAACCTGAACTCTGGTACCAGGAAAGGCTCTGAGACAAACCAGGTGAGTTCTGTTCTGAAGCCACCATGAAAGAAATGGCAACAGCTGGGATTTATTCCGTGCCTCTGCCATGAACCAGCAGTTTGTATTTCCAATACTCAGGCAGAACACTCCGCGTCGTGGTGGGTTTAATGAGACTCAGTGGCACCGAGGTGAGGACCTGACCGATGCCAATTTAGACACCTCTTGACTCAGGACTGGGAGAAGCCTCGCAAAGCCCACGATGCTGAATTAGCCATGATCCTTTGTCTTCAACAGACTCTGAAATCACAGGTGTCTAAACCGGGACTAAGTTATAAGCAGCGCTTCACTGGCGGACTCTGACGGGGTTATCCCCCTCACGTGGCATTTTCCAAAATGGAATAGAATTACAGAGATTACCAGGAAGGGGAACCCATCCGCCCTGAGAGCTTTCTCCTTGGCTCTGGCTGACGGTCCAAAGTAATTAGTTGATTGCCTGTGCATTTCTACACAGCACAATTAAATAGTTGTGTTAAATAATTACCATTATTAGCAAAAAGAAAATAATTCAAATAAACCATACAATGCAGCTGGGGTGTACTTTCTGTGTTCATTAGGTTGGAACTAAAAAAGCTCTGGTTCTGGGAGGATTACACTGACAATCCTGTCCATTAATTGGCCATTCCTCACTCCTGAGATCAGACATAAAGACAAATCTATTGTTCTTTAATTAAAATATTATCCAAAATTGCATACTGTAAAGCTCCTGGCTGTAAGAGCCACTATTGGGCTGACACTGCAGCATGAGTCTGGGGTAAGTGTCCCTGCACAACACACGCACATTTTAATTCCCTATTTCCTGAAAGCCAAGGAATCGTCTTTTATATTTAAACTTTTGGCTCTGCAGAATGGACACTCAACTGTCTTGTCATGGCAGAGTAAAACACCTCCTGTGCCCTCCTGGTAGCGTGCAGCAGGGCAAGAGAGCCAGATTAATCATCTCATTTACAGCAAGTAATCAATAGCAATGAGCAATTGCTAAGTGAGGAAGGAAAGTTAATTTTATATCATGAGGCAACTCGCTGCAGGTATGCTGTTCCTGGGACAGAAACCACAAAAATACAACCCGACAAACAATTTTATACACAACAAACCAGTGGTGCATGTGTGAGAATCTAATGCTTTTTCACCTCTCAGCTATTCTTAGAAAATGATGCCTTCACAGAAAATCAACATTTTGTATGGTCCAGAACAAACCATGTCCAGTCACCCACTGCTAAGGACATGCCCCCTGTTAAGTTATGATCCTGCTTTTTAAATTTACTGGCATCCAGGCTCAATGCAAGACAAAGTATCAATAGAATTTCTTCACTTATGTTTGGTGGAGAAGAAAGGCTTCCAGTTCTGCTTGGAAAATGCGATAAATATAAGAGTATCAAAAATAGCCAAATGCTCATAAGCAGAGGAAAGGCAAGGAGTCTGGCCTTCTCACCAGGAGGGAGACAAAAGAAAGCAGAAAAAAAGTCTTGCACTGTCCTTTTGAGCTGAAAGGCAGGCTGTTTGTACCACGGTCCTGCCCCTGATGCATCAGACGCTGGCTTAGCTGCCTGGGGCAACAGGCATTGGCCAGTGCCAGGGGTCATCACCAGCCATCACCTTCTGTGGGTGATGCTGTCACAAGCAGGAAGGAAAGTGGTTCTGCCCACCAGAAGTGAGTCAGACTCTCCCTCACAGGCAATGCCTGGGGCAAACAAAAGTCTCACACCCAGTTGGGGACTGAACTCCACTTTTCCATCAAAAGCAATGGGAAACATAGAATCAGAGAACAGTCAAGGTTGGAAGGGACCTTTCAGATCATCCAGCTCAGCTTTGAAATCCCTCCAGGGATGGGGACTCCACCACTGCCCTGGGCAGCCTCTTCCAGGGCTTCACAACCCTTTCCATGAAGAAATTGTTCCCAGTATCCATCCTAAACCTCCCCTGGTGCAACTTGAGGCTGTTTCCTCTTGTCCCATGGCCTGTTCCTTGGGTGATGGAGTCTCTGATAATCAACACAAAATAACTTCTTACAAGGATGTTAGGCAACTTAAATTTACACATTCCTGGTATTTACCCTAAGACTTCATGTTCTCAAAAGACTAGATATTGGTTAAATTCTGAATTTGCAATTCCCTCCTCTAGGTGCTGAGTCTGTCCCCTAGAATCATAGAATTGCCTAGACTGGAAGGGATCTTTCAAATCACCTAATCCAACCATCCAACCACCTGGCTGGACCATGTCTCTACATCCACGTGTTCCACTGACACACAGAGGTGCTGCACTGACCACAATATTAGAGAATTTCCACTCCCGTTTCCCGTCCTGGGGAATGGGCCCAGAGGACATGGGGTCAAGTTGGGTTTTCACCCAACCTGGCTCAGAAGCACCGAGCTGACTACTGAAATGAGGCCATGCCACGGCAGAGTCAGGGCTCAGGATGTCTTTGCTGTGAGGTCACTGATGAGGTCAGCAAGCTGGGAAAGGTACGGTATTTGTCTAAAGCTTTCTGTCACCCCAAATACTCACAATGTTGCAAGAGGACATGGCTTCAAGGAGCCTCATTTCTGCTGCCCAAGTTCAGGGTCCCAAAGGGACTCCCACAGCAAAATGGTGAAGAAGGAATCAAATCCAAGTTTGAGTCCAATCTTACGGTCAATAATACATTAGTTATATTTCAAATTAGTTTCTAATATATGTCATTGCCATAAATCGCCCCGGTTTTGGGCCAGGCCTGAGCATGTTCTCCCACTGAAATTAAACAGATGCAATCACACCAAATTTCCACAGCTGTTAATGAATTGCAGAGTGATGTGGCCAGGATTCAGAGTAAGCAGCACTGACAGAAGGAACTGGGTTGGCCTGTGCAGCCCCCATGTAAACAGATGAAATTCTCACAAATGTGGTAAATCTGGTTTCCTATTTTACCATTGCACTTAGGGGGGTTAGGGTTTGTATTTCTCTTAGTCTTTTTTTTTCTCCTGGAAAGAAGAGTCATCAAATAATATCTAAAGCAAATAATGCCTGAATTCCTATTTTCTAACTAGCTTTTCTCTAAGCTTCCGGTGTCCTACAGCCATGTCTCTACCAGGACCTAGGATGTCATATTCTCCTCACTTTTCTTTTACAACCTGGTTTGTCACCACCACGTGGATTTCTGCCCAGCCACCAGCAATCCCTTTGTGTGTTTCCAACTTTGAGACTAAAGGCATGCTTGGTATAAAATCAAATAAGGCATTTTTTTCAAAGACTTGCACAAGTTCATCGTAAGCTCATTTTTTTTCAGTCTGCCCTTCTTCTTTTTTGAGGATTAGATTACTTTCCAAATGGAGATATTCATTGTACTTCTTGAAGGTGAGAATTACATTTCTAAAGGAATGATCTAAGAACACTAAAAGTCTAAAAGTCTTATCCCTTCGTAAGAAAGAATTTCAGAGTGTTTTGAACCATCAGATCTATCCAAATGCAGTACAAAGACAAAAGAAAAGGGTTTAGACACACTTCAAGAGTAAGGGTATGAAAGATTAAGTCGTTACGCCTCCGTTAGCTCTCACGAAGGGCTGGCACAAAGCGATCTCCTCTCCAGAACCGCGTCACTGACAACATCAAAGGTCACCCCTGTTCCGATGGCCAGAGCCTTTGGACGGGGTGCTCTGTCACAGGGATGCCTTTGTTCCCCGAGGAGATAACCGTAATGCTGAAACTATGAATTCCAGAAGGGACGGCTCTGACTAATCCAAACTTTCCTCTCCCTTAACTAGATTCACGCAGTTTTTTCCTCTTTTAGTGCAACACAAAAAAAGACACATTTTCAATCAAGAGTAATTAATTAAAAAATGAGTACTTTGCAACTCTTACTGCAGTATTTGACCACATCTAACACTGAATGAAAGGCATTTTGCCAACTCTACTAAAAACTAGTCAGCTAAAATAAATGTGATTTTTCATATTGCTTTGGATTAATTCTTTAATGTCTTCATGTGATTTAATCTGGAACACTTCAGTCTAACTAGGCCAGTATTTCAAAGCAGAGAACGCATTCCACAATTATTCTGTGATTATGAATGATCCATAAAAAACCTGCAATCTATTCCAGTCTTTGGCATGGTGATTTAAACCCATGAATTGTAGAGGAACTTCTCCAAGTGAGTGTGTAAAGTATTATTCACTAGTCATATACATTTCACCTAAATTACATCAGGCTTTATTTGATCAGGATTGAATGGCTTAATGCCAACACGCCTGTCAAGTATCTGTGGAAATCATGTTATGACTTATGGCAGTGTATTTTTGCACTTAGATAATATTTTTCTTTCGGTATAGAAACAACAACAAAATATATTGTCAGCATTTTGGTCACTCTCCCAACCATTCCCTTGTCCAGAAAAGAGGAGCAAGACTGAATCCACACCTGGTCTTTCCATGCCCTCTTCCCAGTCTCATTAATGATGGTGCCTTGATAAGCCCCTGCCCATCATACACAGGCCCCTGCCCATAGCCCTGCCCCCAGCTCTGCTCCCTGGGACTGGGGCTGGTCCAGACACAGAGTGTGGGAAGATGCTGCCACATCCAGTGGATGCTGCTTCTGCTGTCTTGGGGTGTCTTAGACAGAAGCAAGGTCCTGCTCTCCTGGTCTTCTGGCAGGGCACAGACCCAAACTGACCAACATTAATTTCAGTGGGAATTAAGGTATCCCTTGCAGCAGCCCTTTGCACCTCCAAATGCTGCCCCCTTTTCCCCATCAATCTGTGTCCAAGTCCATCTGACCCGGTGCTCTGAGCTCAACGCCATCGCCAGGGGTGGGGGTGGGGGAAGTTACAGACCTTCCAGCATCTGCCTTCGGTCTCATGGCTGTCCCCGTCCAAGAGAATTGTATACTTCTCTCCTGCTTACTTCCACAACTTTTAAAATTTGTACTAGAGCCTTTCAATATAAGATGAACAGCTTTTTTATTATAAAAACTGTCAAATGTTTGAATTGCCACTCTGCATCCTATCATTTTTCATTTCCTCTAATCTATACCGATCACTAAGCTTGCAATACTGCTGTCAAGTTCATTTTTCCCTACATAACAACAACTTTATCCTGTAACAACTTCTCTTTGCAATGGAACAGTTTAAAAAAAAAAAATAAACCCAGTAATACACATTTCTCATTACTTACAAATCAGCAGCTTGCCAAAAGGGTCCCAAACAGACACTCAAGCAATTCCAATCCACTTGCTAAATGCAATTAGTAACCTCACATTTTTTCCAAAAGGCATTGGCATCACTTTACAATTCATTATGGGGACCAAAAACAAACTGTCTTATAAATCCAGTATCAGTAAATGAATCAGAAGAGCAGTAATTACCAGGAACCTGCACAGGTTAGCAGAGCATCTCGGCTGCCCAAGTGCTGTATTAGCAGGTTAGGGTTTGCCACACCTCTGTAGCAGTGGAAACACCACTGCTCTAAGAAGCATCTTTCTTCAGGTGCTTAGATTGTGTTCAGATGATAAACCAAATTTGTCTCTGCTTTCAGGAAAGGAAACGGAGGACTGCACGGCTTGGCTTCGGGGAAAAGCCAAATCTAGTGACTGTCAGACCTGCATTTCTTTATTCCATGAACTGGCACAAATCCTGCTGTGTACAGATGTGGACCAAGGAAGAGCATGATCCTGCGAGCAGAAGAATTTGCAACACAAGTTAAGAGCTTTCTGAAACTCAAAGAAATGCTGCAACTTTCCCAATCTCCACAGAAACTGAATTTGTGTTCTTGGTGTTCACACAAAGTGACTGTAGAAATCCTTTCAAGCTCATTTCCTGACACAGCCAGGCACAGGTAATTGTGCTATTCCCATCTGCTCATCTCCCCTGGTGACCTGTGGAACCACTTGCATCAAATCCCAGGGAAGGATGGGATGTTCACCAAAGAGAACACCATGAAAAAGAGAGGAGACCCTGTCAATGCTTCCAGACTGCAAAAGGTAGGCTCAACTCAACCTCCTCCATCTCCTCTGGACAGACAGCACCAAGCTACAAACATGGTCAGGCTTCCTGAAAACTCAACCAGGTAGGCAGCTCCAGTCTGGTTCCAGCATCTCCAGGCTGGTCCAAGCACCGATTCTACCACCTCCTGGTCCCAGCATCACCTGATCCCAGTACATGCTGGTCAGAGAACCTCCTGACCAAAGCATCTCCTGGTCCCAACATCTCCTGATCCCAGCATCTCCTCCCAGAAGACAAGACTCATGGAAAGGGGAGTAAGGAAAATCACAGGGAAGAACTTGAGAACACTTCAACACTTGGAAAAAGGTGGGGTAGAGAAGACAGGACCCCCTTTTATAAGAAAACGGCTTTACTTGGTAAAATGTATCACTGAAGTAGGTAAAAAGCTTGAAAGGATCCCATTCACTGTAAATTTAATAACAGAAATTCCGCTTTCTCACACGTTCACTGTTAGTGCCAACCCAGCAACCCGTGACTGCAGCAGAAACACAGTAGCACAAGAGGAAAGGTTCCACATATGGGGGAAAGTATCTAAGGCCAGTAGTAAAATTTCCAGAAATTCATAGAGTCTGCACATAGCTAACTGAAACCACGCGCCAACCGAGATGGCTCCTGTGAGGTTCTGCACCTGTTGGCTCTTTTTTTTCCAATGCCATTCCCAAAGGCAGCAATATAAAGCAGTGGTACTTAAATTGCTCCTTAATAGAAGTGGAGTGAGAAGTTAGAACAAAAATAACACCCATATTGTGTTTGCAGATGAGAGAACAAACAGAGAGTACACATTTCTATGTTGATGTTTGAATGTTCTTATTTTTCCAGTGGAAATTAAAGCCTATACAGAAAAAAAAAACGAAGAGAAACAATAGGGGAAACATGCTTTGGTTTAATAGAAAACAGATTAAGAAAACCAGTGGCAAAACAGAAAAAGAAAACACCCTCAGAATGAAGCCTTCGGGGCTCGGTGACCTTGGAGGTAATCCACCTCCAAGACATAAAAACAAAACACATACAAAGGTGGTGTATCAATCATTTTTTTTATTACAGAACAAACTGTGGAAAGCCATGGGAGTCGGGTCAAAACTGGCTGAAGGATCTGCAAGACGCTGATATGCATAAAGCACCGTGACACTGGCCAAGGGGACGGGATGTAATTATTGTTTACAGTTCCCAGGTTCAAGTAATATTGCAGTGGGAGATAAATCAAAGCCTGACACTGAGAGCAAAATATCAGTGACCTTGGAGGGGACAGTCTCGTTACTGGCCGGAGACACAGCCACAGCTATTAGACCTTGCGCTGTCGGGACAAGAGGACACCAGAGGTGACACCTGCCTTTCCCACCAGCAAATGTCATTCTCTCCAGCTCCTGTGCTCATCGCTTATTTCCACCCAAAATCAAGCGACTTTGAAACTTTTTCTATTTCTCATACCACTACTAGTCAGAACACTTACACTACTCCTACTGTTCTCTTTCTTTAAAAAGCTTAGAAATGAATGGAAAATTTCAAAGAAAAAAAATCACATCACTGAGGTTAATGGAGTCCAGCCCAAGGCAATCACTGGACAAGCTATTTTTAGATAAGCCTGTGACCCCTTTGCAACTTTTCTATGGGATTTCCTATAAAATTTTAGCATTTTGGATGACATTTTCCTCTGTCCATGACCTGACATCACACAAAAATATATTACAAGAAGCAATAAAATTAGAAGGAATTTTTAACTTCATTAATACATAGGCTCTTCTCTAATATCACAGTTCTTAGTAACATTTGGTCATTATCTGATGTTCCTTTCTTCCAGCCTTTAGTCTCTATTAAAAGACCATAAGAGGCTCAGAAGAGGAGAAAGCCCTTGGCCGGCCCCTGCTGTGAGCAGCTTCCTCGTCTTCAGGAGAAAGGGAAGGTGAACACAGAAAAGGAGAAGGATTTTTATAGATATTAAGAAAAAGGATATAAATATCATTAGCTTCCATGAAGGGGTGACTTACAGAGATTCCTCTTCCAAAAAAGCCAAGTCCATTCATCAGTAAATATCCCAGAGAAGGTAGCTCAGCTCAAACAATCTTTGATGAAAGCTAGAGAAGATTACAAGGAAGGGCAGAGTAGGCATATGGCATTTCAGCAAAATTGACTGCCTTTCAAACCCTTAATAACAGTGTCCTTACTCGCATGTGTCTTTATTGATAACTGTTTTATCCAGACTTGTTTGGTATTTTGAAAAAAATATATTTCAAAGAACGGAGAATGAATAAAACACCCACATTCTCTCCTGAAAAAACCCTTCTTCAATAGCTAATTGGCTCCAAATATTAAAGTATTTAGCCATGACTAATGACTGAGTATCAGGTATTTTGAAGGCTGGTTCACAGCTTCGTACAGCTATACAAAAACTTCAGACAGGTAAGTTTGTAGGCAAAAATCAGTAGCTAAATAATAACGTAAAGCTATAGGACAAAGTATATAAACTACAGAAGAAAAAGTAGATTAATAGCCATTTCTCCTGCAAAGGTCCAGTCTAATTTTGGTGCGATTTTGTTATGGAAGTCTCCCTCACGAGGCTTCCCCTAGAGGGAAGGCTCCTAATAATTTTTTTGTTGCACATCTACTACAGTACGTGCACGTACCATAAGAGAAGTCAAAGTCTGTACAAGAGTTTGAGTGCTCATGATAAAAAAAGGTGATTATGTTTCAATAATTTTGTTATCCTGGAATCCAGCCCATAATTTCTGTCTGGGCAGATGTCTGCCCCTGCAGCTGCTGGAATCTCCCCTTCCAGCTGCAGCGGGCTCACACCCGCGCTGCCCCAGCATCACTGCACCCAGGAAAATGAAGTAAAAAGGACCTGGAGGAAAGCAAAAATTATGAGAAACCTGACCAGTGAGAACCAGGACTCGAGGGAATGGCCACAATTCGCACCAGGGCAGATTTAGGTTAGATGTCAAGAAAAGCTTTTTCTCTCCCAGAGTGGTCAGGCACTGGCATGGCCTGCCCAGGGAGGTGGGGGACTCACCGTCCCTGGTGGTGTTCAAGAAGTGTCTGGACAAGTTGCTACAAGACATGATTTAGTAGCTGAGTGGGTAGTACTGGTGATAGGAGGAGGGTTGGACTGGATGATCTTGTAGGTCCTTTCCAACATTGTGTTTCTGGGATTAAACCAATTGAAAAGAATGGATTCTTTTGTCAAAGGGAGTCTGTTTAGATACTCGCCATTTGATTTTCATTAAAGACTTGGAGAAAGGAGACTAAGAAAATAATGAATATTCTCAGAACGGGAAGTGTTCTGGAGCTGCCGTGTGCACAGAACAGTGACTCAATTCTCTGTATCCTCCAACTTGGTACGTTCATGTTTACGGCAGAACCTTCTGTGTACAGACCCCTGAGTATCCCGGATCCACTTCAAGACAAAAAAGAGGCTGGAAATATAATTTCTGTATATTATTACCTACATGTATATAAACACACATATGTACACACACATGAAATTTCCATAACTCATTGCTGGAAGTTTATAATCATTTTTTTTTTGTTAAAACCTAATGAGAAAATAGGTAATTTGGACTGACTGTAATCATAAGCCCCTGTCCAGCTCTCCTCACCACCAGCTCCTCACGTTGAACTCACCAGTCTCCACTGATCGATTTGTCTAAAGACCTTTAAGAAATTGACATTTTATCAAATATTTCTTTTTTTTTTATTGTCTCCTGTAAGAATAATTGTTTTAACATTTTATGTAAAGTCTTTTGTTGCAGAGTAGGCTTTTGCTAGATATTTTCTGAAGAGGCAACAAGGTTCAGCATTTGAGCTAATTCTCTCCTCAGTAGCCTACCTTCCTCTTCCCACATTGGACAGATCTTTCCCCAGTTTATGTATTTAATTAAAGCTCTTCAAATCATTATTATTCAAGGGTTGCTAGTGCAATTCTGCTTGCTTTCAGGTTTCTGCGAGGATTCAAATCATTCACGAAACTTTCTTCCTCTCTCCCATGGCCAAGCACATAGAGCCCTTTATTGGCTTCTTTGGATGCCGTAGGATGTGTTGAAGGCTCCCAGGCTGCTGTGCAGTGATGGTGATTCATGTTCCTCTGCACACAAACAATGAGCACAAGCACCAAATGATGCGATACGACGTGCCAGGGGGAGTTATCTGAAGGACTCCACAACTTGACCTCATATTGTAAGGGCTGTGACTGTCTCCAACGAGGCTTTGAAAAGTGAAGTTGCAGAGGAAGAAAGAGTCCCCATGACTTTGCAATTATGCAAAGGTGACATATAAATAAAACCCTTCAGCAACAGGAGCTGCCTTTTCCTATTAAGATTGAAATAATTCTCAGATCAGGACTAAATTTTTGTGAGAACTGTCATATCAATTAGAGGTTTTAAGGAAACTGAAGTCATAGATAATGTATTGAGCATAATAAACTGACATTTCAATATGCAACCAGCAGACATTAAATAAATGACAGCTGACTCCAAAAAGTCCAGAAAGATATTTAAATCAGTAACGCCGAAATGAATAAATTAAAGGAGCAATTACTCGTGTGTTTGACAAAGCATGATATAACAATGCATTAAGCATATATTAGCTCAGCCTTTACTCACCGATCTTTATCTTCTTTTTAATTAATGAATTTAATTGACTGCAAGGGAGATTTAAGAATGACTCTTTACAAGTCAAGTGGGAAAACCATTTTGTATTTGGGATCGTAGAAGGAAAGAGAGTATGCGATGGCTTGTGAAACTATCACTCTGTGTTTACTGCCAAAGAGCAGAGAAGATCCAGGAGAGCCAGTAGGAGTTGGAATTTTCACAAGGAAAAGTTTACCAGAATTAAAACAATTAAAATTCTAGCAAAACTGGACAGATTGATAAAGGACTTGTCAAATCTCTGAAACAGATCGCCAGGTAAGAAGAGCACCTTTATCTGTCTGCCAGGGTCCCCCGAAGCTGACAGGGTTAGCCCTGAGAAATGTGGGGTGAGGTGGTGACACAGCTCAAAAGGCACTTTCTCGATCTTTAGGTTATTTTTCTTATATAAATTCATAAAGAGGTGTGTGTTTATACAGACTATCCTCTGTCTAAAGTTGTATGTGCATATATTTATTCCAAGAAAGTATCAATAATATTCTATGATTCTATTAAGTCAGAAAACTATCTAAAAGACATTTTGTTACTACACATATAATCTTTACATAGAACAAATGCCAACTATTACCTTTTTCCTTTTTTTTAAGCCTCATTTTCAATTGTATTTTAAATAACAACTTTTTGTAGGCTTCCCTGTTTTCCACGCCTGGGGAATAAAACACATGCCTAAACTATTTGAAATTAGTTAAGCTGAAAAATGTCAGATGGAGATCGGTCCTGGAGTTCCTCACAGCAAATTAAGTTTGAATGGCTCGTGACTTTGCTAATCGTAGTCCGGAGGCAGTGTAAGGACCAACGCCACTTGAAAGAATGAATTCCACTAGCTAGAAATTAAGCAAAAAAAAGTACTGCTTGTTAGAAAGGCTATGAAAAATCAAAGTTGGTTTGGCAGAGGAGAAAAATGCATCCTTTCTCTGCTATAACAGGTCTGGAGACTTTCATGCTGTGCTGTATCGCAGTAAAAAACAGCAATGTGCTCAGCCTTTTGCAGTTCCACCTCAGCCGATTCTATGATTTCCTTCTCCTCCTCTGAGCACAGTTTGGTACCACAGAACCAGATCTCACACCTCCAGCAAACACCCAGAGTAGCGTGGATAGAACTCCACTAATTTATTCTTGTCACATAAATTCTGTTATCTGGGGGCACGGCTTGGGCTGGTGGTTTCTTTTCCCAAGGAGGAAAAAATGGCAAAACTCCATCCGCAGAGTCTGAGTCTTGCACGGGAAGAAATGGAGCTCAGGAAATATTTGGAAGGACAAACCCTCACTGTTCTACAGGCAGATTATGTCCACACGGAGCTGCGGCTCTTACAGGACAGCTGGAAGCCTATTTCATCACTGGCTTTTGATGAGCAAGGAAATAACATCTCCTGTCTTTATTCACAATAAATAGCTAAACGACTCAAACTTTTTAAAGGGTGGGCGACACAGGGATTTTGTGAAGCAGGAGCCACGGCTCAGTTGTGTCTGACTTTGCTCACAGACACATCTATTGCTAACTGGCCAAACAACAACATATCAAGCATTTTAATAATCCCATTAGCTGGGCAGCTTCTTAGCATCACACCAGAGGGTCTAGAATAACAAGCTTATATAGAGCTCCAGTTACATTAAATATTAAAATATTGTTAAATATTAAAACAAAACTTCTGAAAGATAAAAGCAAAGCAAAAGTCACAACCCATTCTATTATTTTACTTAGTTCTGTCTCAAAGCACTTTGTAACAGGAATGGCCCAGGCACTTTTGAAAACCCAACAGATAATAGCTGGCACTTAATTATAGCACTAAACATTGCCTTCCTGTTGACTGAAGAGGAGACGGGACCCAATAGCTTTTGTTTGCTTGACAAATTCATCTTCCTTTTCTCTGTCCTGCTGACTATAACACACTCAGGACAAATGGGAAGGGGCACCAAAGAGAGCAGAGCCTTTGAAATTCTGCCACCAGCCCACTCCTCTGTAGAGGCTTTTCTTTTTTATCTTTCAGGGGAAAAAAGCATCCTTTCATTTCTGTATGTTCAGTGAGGCTGATAAATCCCTGCCCGCTGAAATGAGGGTGGAAGACAAAGAAGGCTGAAGTCTATGAAGACTTCACCCAAAATGAAGTCTGTAGGTTCAACGGCAAGAAGAACATGGGTCACAGAGGAGAGATTTATGGGAGTATTGGACTCATTCCTGCCTCTCCCACAGTAGCCATGGGCACCCAGGAGGTAGCAAATGATCCTTCACGAGAAGCACCAGGCAGCTCTCCGCAGATTTTAATGGGACAGGGAATGGAGAAGGGATGGGAGAGAGAAAGGAGAGGGAGATGCAGATGAAAGGCAGGAGGAACACCAAGCTGAAGGTATGAGGAGCAGAAATGCTGCTCTTTCCAGCAGAAGACAATGTCTGTGTGGAAGGGCTGGACACAAAACAGGAGACCTGAAAACATACAGAAAATGATGTTGAGGGTCCCTAAACCTCATAATACTTTGAGAGAGTGTCCAAGGAAAAATACATCTTATCATCATTTATGATATCAATTCAGAATTGAATTATTTTTTTTATTTTAATTTATTAATGTGTTACAATGTGTTTCCTCCCTGGGAGCTGTGATTTTTCAAAACCTGCTCTCAGTCAAACACCCCGGAGGTTGCTCCACCGCTGAAATACACCACGGCTCAGGGGAACCAAAGTATACGAGCTGGTAGGAGGATGAAGACCACTATACCAGATCAGAACTCCTGTCCTCCTCAGCATGGTAGAACATACAGGATCAAAACAGAGGAGCTTTCAGAAGGACTTCAAGCCAAGGAGAAGGTGGCTTTCCTGTGCGACACCATGCCGGGCACAGAAGTCACCTTCCACCCCTCCCAGGCCAGCAGCAAGCTTTCTAATTACAAACGTTATGCTCTGAAATTGGATAAATATCCCTAATTGGTTTTTGGTTGTTTGTGCAAAGATAGGAGGGAAAAAAGCACATTTTAAAGACGGTAAGAATAAAAAGTAAACAGGATCTACAGCACCTCTCGGAATAATTGTACCTTTCTTCATCTCCCGGGGTAACCATGGTAAATAACTGCTCTGTGCTCAGCACAGCAATTCGCTCGCATTAGTCATTCTTGATGCTGAATTACCTTTTCACAAACAACCAGTTTGCAAACAATTAAACTATCATAAAAACGGGATTTTTCTCCTCAGAAAGCTTTGGGATATGGCATGTTGATGACATTTTTTACATTTTCGCAGGAATCCTTCCTTTGCTTGGGCGGCAAATGCCAGTGGTCACCACTGCTCACACAAAATTATATTTTATTAAAATTACCTCCAATAAGAGAAGAAAAAACAATTCCAGGTACAAGATGGGCTGACCCCTTCAGTGAGGGTTGGGTGAAGCTGGAGAAGCAAGTCAGGTCTGTGGACACCACAGAAGATGCCAACCACCTGAAACATCCTCCCCAGAACTGCTCCACCGTGTTTAAAAATTAACTCTCCCAGACACAGGATTTCCCTACTTTGTTGCAAAAAATATATTAACATATTAGAAAATATTAGAATATTAAAAAATATTAGGATATTTGGAAAAATTTCTTCCCGAAAGGGTTGTCAAGCCCTGACAGAGGCTGCCCAGGGCAGTGGTGGAGTCCCCATCCCTGGAGGGATTTCAAAGCCGGGCAGACGTGGTGCTGAGGGACATGGGTCAGTGGGGGTTTGGGCAGTGCTGGGTTGAGGGTTGGACTCCATAATCTGGAACGTCCCTTCCAACCCAGACCATTCTGTGATTGCACGAANAGTGTCTGAAGGGGCTACAGGAGAGATGGGGAGGGACTCTGTGTCAGGGAGTGCAGTGACAGGACAAGGGGTAACAGCTTTAAATTGAAAGAGGAGAGATTTAGATTAGATACCAGAAAGAAATTCTTTGGTGTGAGGTTGGTGAGAGCCTGGCCCAGGTTGCCCAGAGAAGCTGTGGCTGCCCCATCCCTGGAGGGGTTCAAGGCCAGGTTGGAGGGGGTTTGGAGCCACCTGGTCTGGTGGGAGGTGTCCCTGCCCAGGGCAGGGGGTTGGAACTTGACAATCTTTAAGGTCCTTTCCAACTCTGACCGTGCTATGATCCTATGATATCAGATCCTGAGAAACTTAACATAGAGGTACAGGAGCCTGCCCCTAACTGCTTTTTGTTACTAAATAAAAAAAAAAATTTAAAAAAAAATCCACATGTTTTTTCTTGAACATGCTCCCAACGAGTGTGTTTTCAGAGCAAAACCAGCCAGGTGTTGACCAGTCGCGTCCTGGTGCTCCCAAAGCATCAGGGAGGTTTGGGCTGGTGGGAACACAAGCATCGTTCTGTCACCAAGTCTAGTGGGCACGAGGCCAGCAGAGCCACGGAGTATGGCCTTCTTTTTGCTTCCTTACAGCAGATTTATCTCCTGACTGGATTTTATATACATTTATACATATATAAAACTGATTTTTTTATCACCGCTGCACGCATTCAGGGAGACAGTTTATAGATCCAGAGCCACAAATTGTCCCATAATCAAACTGCATTTGTGCAGACACCCTATCACTGACAGGGCATACTGTTTATATCCAGATTATACTGCTTTTATGTAAGGAAAGCTTTGACTTCTGTGGAACCAACAGGTACAATAAACTTCTCTGAGTTTGCTATTGCTAGGTTTCATTGTTCAGTACCCTTCCTGCCACAATTTGTATGATATGGGAGAAAACTTTATTCCACCTCACCCAAAGAAAGGTAATTCTCAGGAAGTCCTAGACGTTTGGTCCCCATTCAATTTCATTTTTTGCACCTCACAAATGACTCTCATAAATGTATCTAAGCTTGGAAATCAGAAATGGTAGCCACTTCCTTCAGCACCACACACCTACATTTGTGCAGTGCGATGTGGAAACCCAGACTTTGGTAGCAATCAGGAGGGATTTACCAGACTGAAGTTACAGAGGACACAAACCACCTGTAAATTAGATGCATACTGTGTTTGCTATTTGCACATTTGCAAGATGGATCTGACCTACAAAAGGGTCATACATGTTCAAGGAAGTTTCTTTTCTGGTAATGTTCTTCTCTGTTTCACTTTTTTTACTGCAATTTCACCACTGAACACCTGAGATGGCACTGCCTTAGGTCATATATTCCTTACTTCACAACATGAAACAAATTCTCTAAGTTATTCTACAACCACTGCAAGTGTGAACACTATAGCGTGGCACTGCCTCATTTCCCGAATTATTATTTTCTGAGCTTGGCAGAGGCTGTGCAGGTTACATTCCTCTCCTTCATTCCCAAACAGGAACATCGGTTGATTTACGTGGATGAGGAGCACCATGGCTTCCTACACACTGGCAGGAGGAGAGCAGGGGAGATGCCTCATGGATGGACCGAGCAAACCAACAAACATGGAGCTGATCAGAAAAGTCTGCAAAGCCTGTGGCCAGAAACACTTTGGACCTGCAGGCAATGTGTTTCCCTTGACTCCTCCTCCTCTACCTGCTGACATTCAATCAGAATTTTTGACTTTGTATCCTGAAACCAGCTGTACTTCAGTAGGTTATTTTACCTTATTCCTCATCAGAACACTGAGTATATTTGCCTGGAAGCCCTCACTCTTCCCTCTCCAGCCGCAGGCTCCA
Source organism: Nycticryphes semicollaris (assembly GCA_013400055.1). NCBI lineage: Eukaryota > Metazoa > Chordata > Aves > Charadriiformes > Rostratulidae > Nycticryphes > Nycticryphes semicollaris. The sequence continues at coordinate 746,860 of VXBJ01000489.1, read as the reverse complement.
TCGGCAGGTGCAGGTAACTCTGAAACCTACTGACAGCTCGCCTGGGGCGCAGAACCCCATGTGCTCAGGAGAAGTGCAAGGAGACAGCACCAGAACGATCCACATCAGATACCTTTCATGATTAGGGGCGAGATCTCTATTAGCCTGCTGAGGAGCTGCAGATGGAGCCATGTGCCTTCGGGGTCATTCACCGGGAGGTTGGTACCACGCATCATGCACTCGCAGATCCTGACACAGACCTGCCATGTGCAGGTCTTGGGGCCCTCCTTAAAATGCAACACCCTTATATGACAGGGAGAAAGGCCATTTGAGGTCAAAAACCACTATATTTACAAAAAGGGCTACGGGCACTCACATTTTATTACATGATTTTCTTACTTAAGGCCTCAGTGGTTAAATATGATGAAGTTCTCAAAGGAGGTGTGCTTCACCCTGAAGGGCTGCCTGGGGTACCCCAGGTGGGCAAGCCTTGCAAAGCCTCCATGTAACCCCCCACAGCAAGGGATAATCAGCTGTGCAATATGCAAAAGTCAGAGCAGAGCGATTGTAAATTAAACAGCATTTCCAAAAGACTTGTATTTTCTACTGTTACACATGTCATTTCTAGCATGACAGCAAAAAGCCAACAATAAACCTTATGGCTTGTTTCTACCAGCATGAAAAAGTATTTTAGACTGAGGAAACCAACAGTAGGCTGTAGAAAAACAGTGCAGCTCCCAGGTATGCCGACCACAGAAACTGGGGTACACTGTTTATTGCCTGAAAATAATTCAGTAATAAGAGGCATATCTGCCTGGCCTTCACCCAACAAAGCTCCAGTGGAGACGGTGGAGCTCACGTCCCATCAGCCTTCACATCTGACTCTGCCCTCCAGCAGGTAGGCTTCTTCAGCCAACAGCAGTGGCTGATGCATGAGGAATGGATGCCCTATCAAAGATTCATTAGCTGACAGCCCGTGATTGGCCCAGCCAGGAGCCACATGCAATACAACCCTGCCAGGACCAGGCTGCTCCAGCTCCTTGGAACAAAGCTTTCCCCGGATCCCTGCACTGGAGACTTCCCAAAAGGGCTTCCGAGAGGCAGCGGCTGGGTCTGGGCACTCACGAGTTGTGAAGAGCAAAGACCAGAGAAATTTCCCAGAAATTCATATTACTGAATTATATGCACTGCAAAAGTCCTTAAGTTAAAGCACAACCCCACTAATTTTAAAAAATTCAGAGATAAAAGTAGAGGCAATATTATGCCCCAAGTACTCATGTTTAATTATCTTATTATACAGATAGGATTATCTGTTTCTAACTGGAATGGAGGATGATTCAAGAGGCTTGTCCTGGTTCCAGGTTTATTGGCAGGTCTCTCGTTAGATACGACCACTCCTGCGAGCATCCTCTTGCTCCCCATGGCTGCACAGCACTGAATACTCAGATACTGATGGGCAGCACATTGGAAAGACACGTCTTTTCTGTTCATTCTCCTTTCTTTTCCTCAACGTCTCTCCCTCTTTAATCTTCCTCAGTGCAGAGCAGTTATAACCTGATTAATTAAGCTGACCACTCCGCAGAGATTTTTTGTAAATTGGGTTGCAAACCGAGCAGTTAATAACCGTTCTAAGTAGGAATACAAATTGGCACTCCACATTTTGGTATGAGTTCCAGCCAGCCCCTCTCCTCCTGTCCCAGCTCTCCCGCCCTGCAGGGCTCAGCAGCGCTGGACCGTGCCCCGTTCCCGTCATTTTGCTGAGTCCTGACCTGAATTCCAATGGGAAAGGGAAGCGCTGCCTCCCCACACTTCATGGTTTCCCTTCGGCTCCCTGCCAGAGTGCTGGCTGCTCATTTCAGCTCACAGAAAATATCCATTCTGATCTTTTACGTAACTGTACATCACCACTTTATATTCTTACTGTGTGTTTTGAAAATAAAGGATACATTTAACTCAACGACATTTATTTCCTAAGCCTGAAAATACGAATTTACTGGGAATTTCCTTGTGCATGTAGTATTTCACTCACTTACTGCAGTCCTTGGCGCAGCAAGTCCTTTCATTCATTTACTAAGTCCTTGGCCCAGCAAACTGTCACAAGCCCAGCAGATTCACCCCAGAAACAGTTTACCTACACTGAGATCCAATTTGGCTTCCAAATTCCCCACAGTGTCCTTTAACTGATGTGCCCTGTGCTGTTTGACAGACTTTTCAGAACACTTCAGTGCTGTGCAATAGGGATTCAGATGATCCTAATTTGAGGTGGCCTGTCCCATTGCAGCTCCTCATCACCCTCTTGGAGAGCAGCCACAGCACCACGGCATCCATGGCAGAATGTCCTGCACCCCCCTCTGGGCCTGAAAACACACCTGGAATATGTGTTCTTAGTCTCTCTCTCCTTTTTTTTTCTTAATTGTTTGCTTGGTTTGGGGGTTTTATTGGTAGTTTGGTTTGGATTTTTTTATTTTCTGTGAAATAACAAGGGACACGTTTTTTCTCCCAGCAAACGACTGATGTTCTACAGACCTATATCTTTGGAGACGCTGCCACCCCCAAACAGTCCTAGCGGGGAAGTACAGGATGATATAGTTATACGAATTTTATTTAATCTTTCTCAAAATAGAGGAACTGGCTGGTTATTGTGAACACAGGTGCACTTTTTTAGTAACTTGCTGAGGCTGTCACACACCCCCAGAAAAGGGTTCCAGAAATTCAGACGTCAGCACGTGGTTGTGAAGAATCTCACAGAACACATTTACAGATCTCTCTACTCTGGTGAGAAAGTAAGAATTAAAGAGGAATTCCTCTCTGCGGGGAAGCAATGCTGGGTTTGAAATAAAGCCGCTCGTAGGTATCACCGCAAATTTATCAAAACACCTTGATTTCATCTCTTTCCAGAGAAGGAGAACCCAGAGCTCTGAGCAAGCTGTTGGTGTAATAACCCAGAGCTCTCGTGGCACTGGGAAACAGGAAATTCCACGGACAGTGAGGATGCAGAAAACTTCATCTCCAGGTGGCAGTCCCTCAGGACCCTCTTTGTGACAAAGTGGCCTTTGCCCACAACACACCAAACTACAGCATTCGAGCAACTGGCAGAGAAACAGAGATTTTTAGTCCCAGTCCTTTTAGAAACCTTTATGCTTACTCACAAATAAAAAATAAATAAATAAAAAGTCTTTGTAGAGCTGGCTTGACAAAGGGAACGTCTGTGTTTCCAGTGCCAAGGGTAATCCCTGCTCAATTACTTCCCATTTACTGGAATAGCAACCCAGAGAAGTCATTGCAGGGAACACAATGTGACAGCGCTGCAGACAGACTGCCTTTGTATAATTAAAGCACAAGAAAGACTCCTCTTATAAGTTTAATACACAAGTCACTTCCAATCGGGTATAACATGATTGTTTCCACATGATATTTTTCTCTTATGCTTTGAGGTAAAGACAAAACCCCAACGTAGGGAATTTTGGCCTGTATCCTTAGCTGCTATTAGCCTTGTATCACCAAAGTCATTAATTAATGTTAGATTAGAATTTGGCCCACCAACTAATTTAAATTCATCCGGCTAATGTGCTAGTTTTTTACAAACTAGAAATTAATCTTAATTGGCAATGCAGATAAGTAAGTTTTTTTTTTCAGATTTTCTGGAAACCTTAATATGTATTGGGAACCTTCATAGCTACGTCCAGTTCCAAAGACAATGTGCATCCTGGTTTCTCACTGCTTTTACTCTTATTCAGATCTACCACCGGTAAAACAGATATAGATCTAACCATGTTTTACAGGGAATGCCTTTCTGTGCCAGTGTAAAGGTAATTAACGTGACGCATAAATTGCCTGCAAGCAGAGGGAGCTCTGGCTCTTCTGAGACCAGACTTGGTGGCTCAGAACCTGGGGGATCAGATCATCTCTGGGGCAGTGCCAGCAGATGGGACTCAGCTTGTGTCCCCCCAAACCTGCCCTGGGGATCCTTGGCACAAGGGAGGATGCAGTGGCACATCCCTGGTCCCTGATCCTGGCCACAGCGATGGCAAAGCCCACCCACTCAGCCCCCATGCCAGCCCCACCATTGCCCATGGGATAATTTTTCATGCCAGCTGTAGAAATAAAAGCTGCCAACAGTAACTATACTAAAGAAAATATCTCCAAAGAATGACGGGAGCTTTGTACGACTGTCTGTAGAAACCACCTTTGTTAAATACCAACTATTCTGTGTGACATGCAAAAAGGTACTTGATCACCCCTTGCTGCCTAATAGAAAATGGAATAAATTTGCATTTGAGCCCATTTCCCAACATGTAAGTGAAGGAATTATACCTGCTTTGAGGACGAATGTCCTTGAGCCACCTGGCACTGGGCTGAGGCTCAGCTCACATCACACCCCACCAGCTCAGTGATGGGAAAAGCTACAGCTGGACCAGTACCTGCCTGGCCAGCCACCCCACTGCAGACCTACCAGCAAACCTGGAACCATCTGAGAAACCTCACTTTGTTTTTTAAAATACTGCATGGCTGAAAGTAACTAGAATTCTGTTATGAATGGGAAATAAATATGAAAATTAACACATAACTTTACGCAAAACTTTTCACAAGTGCAGAAATCATAGGATCATGAAATGGTTTGGGTTGGAAGGGACCTTAAAGATCATTCAGTTCCAACCCCCTGCCCTGGGCAGGGACACCTCCCACCAGACCAGGTTGCTCCAAGCCCCAAACAACCTGGCCTTGAACCCCTCCAGGGATGGGGCAGCCACAGCTTCTCTGGGCAACCTGGGCCAGGCTCTCACCAACCTCACACCAAAGAATTTCTATCTGGTATATAATCGAAATCTCTCCTCTCCCAATTTAAAGCCATTACCCCTTGTCCTGTCACTGCACTCCCTGACAAAGAGTCCCTCCCCAGCTCTCCTGTAGCCCCTTCAGACACTGAAAGGCTGCTCTAAGGTCCCCCCGGAGCCTCCTCTTCTCCAGGCTGAACAACCCCAGCTCTCTCAGCCTGTCCTCACAGCAGAGGGGCTCCAGCCCTCCCAGCATCTTCGTGGCCCTCTGCTGGACCCATGAAATCATGAAGCAGTTCTGTCCTCAGCAGGAAAGTGGAGTCTGGGTTTATCTGTGTTTACTGTGTAAGTAGTGCCAAGGATAAGCTGATGGGAATTAACACAACAAAGAGCATCAGGGATTGAAATAGAGGTGACACCATTGGCAGAGCAATGCAATAATAAATCTGACAAGTAGAAATATAATTTTATTTGTAAACTTTCAAAATTATTATAAATAATAATTTTGTCATTAGCCTGGCAGAGGCTGCCCAGAGAGGTGGTGAAATCTCCATCTCTGGAGACATTCAAACCCCCCCGGACACGTTCCTGTGGGACCTGCTCTGGGTGGACCTTTTCTGGCAAGGGGTTGGACTGGATGATCTCCAGAAGTGCCTTCCAATCCCAGAGCATTCTGTGATTCTGTGATGGGGGGTTTTTTTAATTGTTAATGCTTTACAATATGAATTAAGAACTTCTCTGTTGTTTGCAAAACTTTAAATGTGGTTTTATACCTATTATTCAAAAAAGTACTTTTTATAGGAAAAAATTTCCTATAAAACCACTCAGGAAGGACCAATTTTATCAGAGAACAGCTGAGGTTGGAAAGAGCTCTGGAGATGTGCTTGAAGAAGGGTGAGCTGGAGCAGGGGGCTCAGGACCATGCCCCCGTGGATTTGAACATCTCCAAAGATGGAGCTGCAGCAGCCTGGGCAACATGTGTCCTGGTGTTCAAGCATTCTCCATGTGAAAGGGTTCTTTTCTTTCACTGCATAAAGTAAGCCCACTGTCCTGGAAAAAAAAACCCACACCACCAGAGAGCTTCATGGGGATGTACCAACAGAAAACCCCTGGATAAAACTGAATCAGCTTTTTGATCAAATATGGGAGAAAAACTGACATCTGCCACTAGTTTGAGGCAACATTTTCACCAAAGACACAAATTAGGCAGCATTTGACTGTATATAAAATAATGTAGTCAGGATTACTAAACACTTTGAGAGGGGGAAAATACTCTTCCTCTTATGGAATAATTTCCTTGAACATTTCACAATTTGAATTATGGTGACTAACCAAACATACAGGCAAATTTTAAAATTATACCCCATATTGAGTACACTCACTTAAATAAACACATCTGATGCTGTTTGTAAGAACTGACATGTCTTTAACTGATTGCTGTTAAGCCCCTACAGGCTCTAGAGCTAAGTAAGAACACAATTTCCCCTCCAACAGACGTAATGCTGTTCCTCACTGTTTTCTATACATTTAAGTACTGTTTGTTTTGACCTCAGAACCAGCTGACTAAAATCAGACTTTTCCTTGATGTTAGCACTGAGTAGAGGAAGAAACACTTGTCATTTGCCACAGGACATCTACATACTCAAAGCAAAAAAAGAAGAGCAAAATGACTACCGGTAATGATTTCAATACACATTATAATCGCACTGGATTACGGACAGGAATTACATTAGAGCTTTCACAGTGCGGTTAAAACCTTCTAAAAGTAAGACAGGTGCTAAAATAGCATCTGGAGAACAGCTGGATACTCAAGACAAAAGGTACTGAAGCACAGTAATAAATCATGAGTCTTACGTGTCTGACACTACGACTTGATCAGGAAAAATGAATTGCTGGGTACAAAGTGTAATAAAGAGAGGTGCCAAGAAATAGTCACATCTGCCAGTAATAATTTGAAGCTGAAATATAATCATGCACAATAGATATGATAAATAACATGAGACAAGGTCTCCAGCGACAAAGGTAAATAGTAAATTTATGTGGAAGTAAGGAATTACACTGAACTTGTGAAATAAGACCAAAGAGATACTGTAAATATTGTCCATTCCTGCTGATGACTTTAATTTCTCAGACAAATAACTTCTAAGGTTTCCTGTGTATTTTCTAGATCAGGAACCAATACCTTTTCTATCTCCAAAGTTTCAAATACACACTCTCCCAGCCAGTGGCCACCACTAAGTTTTGAAGGGAACAATGTATTTGACAATGAAACAATGAGTAAAAAATGAATTATGAAAAATTATCACATAAGCCCCCCAACCTATCAGATAAAAAGGACAGCTTATTCCCACATTAAACCTTAGAGTAGAAAGAACTACAAAGATAATCAAGGCACTGGAGCATCTCTGTGCTGAGGGACCTGGTGCCATTCAGCTGGAGAAGAGCAGACTGAGAGAGGATCTCTTCAATGCTGAGCAATAGCTAAAGGGTGGGTGGCAGGAGAATGTGGCCAGACACTTCTCAGTGGTGCCCAGTGACAGAACATGGGGCAATGGGCACAATCTGGAACACCAGAAATTTCATCTGAACATGAGGAGGAAGCTCTTTGCTGTGAGGGTGGCAGAGCCCTGGCAGAGGCTGCCCAGAGAGGGTGTGGGTTCTGCTTCTCTGCAGAGATTCAAACCCCACCTGGACACATTCCTGTGGGACCTGCTCTGGGTGACCCTGCTTTGGCAGAGGGTTGGACTAAGTGGTCTCCAGATGTCCTTTCCAGCCCCGACCATTCTGTGATTCTGTGAAAGCCATGGGCCAGCTGCTGTGAAGACACTGCTGCTGGAAGACACCCCAGTCTGCACCGTCCCACCCATCGTTCCTCCTACAGAACTGACTCCAGTGCCCACCACAGCCCAGTACCACTGCTGGAGGAGGGAAGGATGGACGTCAATGCAACCACTGAGTCCCCTGGCCCCTGGTGCAGTCACAGCCCACCTCCAGTGTGAGGGAGGAAGAGAGAATGTGCATCACCTTCACAAGCTGGTGTGTCCTTGCAAAAGGCTCATGCTGCCTGAACCCTTCCAGTGGTGCCATAAGGACATGCCATGAAGGAAACAGAGCACTTGTTACTGTTCCTGCTGAAGGTGATGCTTGTCTCAAACTAAACCAGTCAGCTTTGACAAGAAGCTTCAGGGAGGAACCTGGAATGCCCTACGTGAAACTGAACTGTTTACGAAATGCAAAATATTGCCCAGTATTTCAACCACTGTCAATACAGAATTGCAAAGAAATAAAATACCACTTCCATATATCTTGCTTTTCAAGTTGAGTCCAATACAGGTAAGTTTATCTATGCCACAGGGCTATGATTTTTTCCAGCCTAATTATTATTACTCACGCTTGAATTCCATTGGTAACATTATAAATATTTAAAGAAAGTTTTAAGTTAAACGTGCAAAAAGTTAAGCGTGAGTAGAGCAGGAATGTCTCTGCACTGAAACTGCTGCGTGCCCTCAGATGTTCAGTTCCAGCAGTCAGTCTGCTACCATAAATAATCCAGATGGTTGTGGTCCTTAAAAGTCAGGGCAAAATTAAAGATAACATGGGAAGGGGGGAAATGGAGCCACCAGACAGAGCACCACAAATGTCACCCTCCCACAGGGAGGGGCGAGGGGTGTATTTGAAGCGATGGAGATGAGCGTCTTGCCGGGGGGAGCAGCCAGCGCTGACCAGTGACCCCCAGCAGAGCTCTGGGTAATCTACAGCCTGGGAGGATTGGGGTGGCAAAATAAACTCACGAGCCCACGAGAAACACGGGGGGACACTGTCCTTTCCACGCTACCGCGGGGGTGTCACAGCGCAGGCTGTCGGGGATCCCGTGTGACGCAGAGACGGGCGGTTAATGGAGCCTTAATCCCACTCACTGCCCAGATTATCTCTCGAAATACCGCATTACGGATTTCACAGTGCCTGAAACCAGTGACGTTGCCACCGAGGCTCAGGCCAGTTGTGCTGGTCCCAGTGGTGGCAGCCTCTGGTGCGGGGCACGGAGCTGCAGAGGACTCCAGGCACGGAGCTGCAGAGGACTCCAGGGGGTTTATGGGATCCCCTCATCAGAAAAAAGGAAACCTGCACCTCTGTTATTTACACGAATGGCAAGGTGCTGTGTCCTCAGAGATACTTTGGAAGTGGGCACTTTTTGAGTTTTTTAGGCCCCGTTTGAGTAGAAGAATGAAAATCATGCTTCTCAATAGATGTACAGATGAAGATAAGTAGACCAAATATGCTACTAACAAAAAAACATCAGAACTCCAGGAGTAAAGTTTTAAGAACAGTATATGCAAAGGAAGAAGAGGTCCTTGTGGAGCATTTGTGGACATCACTGAGGCTTCCAAACCTGACCATCAAAAGCACACTCAAAACCAGGAAAGTCCTCTACTCAAAACCTGAGTCCTGGAAGCCACTGAAGCCCACGTGGCCTGAGGTACCACACAGGGACTGGGACCTCCATCACCAGCCATTTCTGCCTCTCTCAGACCTCACCACCAAGTTCTCCTAAACTAGGGTTCACGCTGGGAAGTGCACCTTGCTCGGGGCATTGGGAATCAGATTAAAGCTCTGTCAGGGATGATCTTTGTCCAAAACCAACATGAACTACCCCTTGCTCTGAACTCCATTGGAGGGTCTGATCTCCAATGCCAAGACTTCAGCCCCTGTCCAATGTCTTGGAGAAGAAGCAGGACTCTTCAGATGTCAAGTAAAGTACAACAGAGAACAAACACTGGTATAAAGCAATTTGTACAGGCACCAGAGAGCAGTTGCCCGAGTCCCCGACGTAACAAGACAGGCTTCAAAGACAGCCATCAATCATTAAACCTGGGTTGAGGGCTCAGCACTGATTGAAACCTGACTAATTGGGTCCAACAGTAAACAGACAGAGACTAGAAAGGAAAAATATTTAGGGTAAACAAGTGTCCTAGAAAAATCCAAAGCTCTAGTAAAAAAAAATTCTGGCGCATGTTCCAGAAAGGTCTTTTTTTAGTCTACAATTAAAACCAAACTGGACATTTTGGGGCAGTTAAGATGGTTAAGATGCTGCACAGGTGCCTGGGGAGCCCAGAAAGTGGTCCCCTGTCAGCGCTGCAATGGGATATTTGCATTTCTGTTTAAGATTAAATTTGCCTGTTTGCAGCCTCATGCACACCCCACAATCTTTCGTAGCACTTTGCTCTAACACAAGACGACATGACACCAAACGCCAGGCGTCCGGATGAATCGTGTGCGTTACCCCACGCTCCGTGCGTGGCGGTTCTGGGCAGCGGGTGACTGTGGACTAAAGCTCTTGGCTGCTTCCAAGGGGCCAGAACCCAGCCAGCCCCTGAGCAGCATCCCTGCACACAGCAAGGAAATCATGACTAATCCCGGGGGCTCTGCAGTATTTAAAATAAAGGGCCGTTCTCTGAAATGAGTGAGGGGAAACAATGTCGTAAGAAGATTTGCAGAGACCTGAATAAACCCGCCGCCCTGGGGGTGCGGGGAGGGAGGCCCCGTACCGGCACATTTGGTTTTTTCCTCTTTCCTTTTTATCCAGTCATTTTTTCTGTCTTGCTTTTATTTTTTAAACCACCTAGAAGTAACAGGGCAGATCTTTTTTTTTTTTTGAGTAAAAATTGTTTGCACGTAAATTGTAAACAACTTCCACTTGTCAGAAATTTAAAAACGAGGAGCATCGGTGACTAGTAATGTGTTATTACTGTGTCATTACTAAAAGATGCAACTTTTACATCACCACGCCAGTATTTATACTTCATTATATTGAAGGGACTTATTATATTTAAAGGATTATCTCTACTGCCTTGCACTGTTCAAAGCAATAAATGGCTGCCAAGTTTGATTAATGGCCAAGAGGAACCCAAGGCATTTAATCAATCTCCAAGCTTTTTTATTGCAAATATTCTACAAAGGGCTTATTCCTGTTATAAAACAAACTACGGATCAAAAATAAAAATAAAAGAAACTACTTTTCCCTCCTATGGGAAATTGCAATTATCTTCTAACGCAGTGTTGAATTTTCAAGGGATGCTCGTGTCAAGGCACACGTAGATTTATATGGGAAAAAAGATGCATTAAAATAAATAATTGAGTGGCATGTGTGGAAAAAGATTAACATTTAACACCTGAGGCACAATTTTCAGAATTACCCATGCAAAAATGTGCATGCAATTGCATACCGCCAAATAATTACCTGATTTGCATCCGTAATGAACTATGAGGCCATCACTTGTGGAGGAATTTCAGTGTCATTTGGAAGGGTCTGTCCAGTGCAGGCAGGGAAAGAACATCAGGCTCTTGCCTTCTCAAAGTTTAACATCAACGCAGTGCTCGGAAAAGGACCCGAAAATAAAGCTGTGGAGACCAGACGTTCTTTTGAAGCCCGGGCAGGAGTCACACAAACAGCCCAGGGACGTGTTCACCCTCCTTATCTGGGAGCACCAGTTCACTGCTGAGGACACCTGGCTTATAAAATATCCTCCTCGCTCGCCTCCCACAACCCAGGTCTCAAGATCACCCAACGGAGTGTGATTAACACATGAGGATGAAAAAATAATTCATTTTTATGCTGGGAAGCATGATAAACAAGCAGCCCTAAGATGTCTTTTGGAGGCCTTTCTGACCCAAACAACTGCTTGCCCCGTGGGCATCAAGCATGTGTTACACTCAGCACTGCCAAGTACCCAGAAGTACCCTCTGTGCACCAAGAATCTCACCCAGACCCACCCAAGCAGAGAATGAGAGGGCAGCCCCCACAGCAGCAACCCTTCCTTCTCCACCTTGGGTACCAATGCCAATCCAGAACACAGGCCAGCCAGTATTATTCCATTAAAGTAGAATAAGGAGTATGGCGAATAGTAAAAAGTTTTACTTTGGCTTATTTCTTAACATTTGGGATTAGTTGTGTATATATTTACATTGAACTTCCAAGGAAATAAAGCACATGCCCCTCAGGGGGATTTGATTTGATTTTATATTAGATTTTGCTTGATTTTATTTTGTCTCAGTAAACAGAAAATATATTTCCAAAGATTTTTTTCCCCCCATTATCAATAATTCATAGGATTACATATAAAAGATAACCAACAATGAAAAGGGGTTATTGACCAGAAGCAATTCAAGAGTTATGCCATTAAAAATATATAAGGTGAAACTAAACAGAGCACTCACAGGTAATACTGTGTAAAAAAATGATTCCTGTGAAATCGATTGCTTTTGGAGAGGGGAAGCAGAAATGTGTGCACCCATGCAATCCTCTGCTTCCCGCTGCCCCGAGGCCACACAGGGACAGGGAGCGGGCGTGAGGGGAGGGCACGGGAATGGCCACGGACGGGTCACAGAGCTCGTCACACGCAGGGACCTTTCCTGTTATTTACGATTTATTGCTCTCACCCACACAGTGTGAGTTCAACGAGACCCTGCCGGGGCGCTCACTACGGAGCCCTGTGTTTGCAAGGTGCCCAAGGCTGTCACTTTAATAAATCCCTTCACTGTCTTGGGTCACCGTCCCTAGTATTTTCTCGTTAAAATGCAGGGATGCGCATGCCCAAAGAAGAGCCCTGCTTTAATCAATACAGACTGAGATGTCAATAAATTTCCTCTCTGTGAGCGAGAGCGGTCCTGTCCCCACAGCGAGCGCTGAGATAACAAAGCTCTGTATCTGACCGAGTTTCAGTATAAATGATGGATGTGGTCCCTGAGCCTTCAAACATATCTGCAGCTGCAGTCGTGTATGCATTTATTGATTCCAAAGCATTACTCAACCTAAATTTTCCTGTGCTACTCCACAATACTGCATTTTATAGCAGTAAAGGACCACAGGACTTGAGCAAAAGTAAATCTTTATAGCCAATACTCAGATACTCAGACAACTACAGTTTTCCCAGCAACACTGAGATAATAATTAAAAATTCACAGAGGAAAAAAAAAGGGTGAATGGAAGCACAAAGAGCCAGTGCCTCATGAAAAAAAAGGATGAATTGGCATCAAGACTCTGTAACAACTATTGCCATGAATGGGCTGTGGACAGCCGTCTTTGGGAAGGACAGAGAGCCATCTTTGTGAGAGATATAGAGCCATCTTTTGAAAGCATTTCTGCATTAAAGACTCAAGGAACAATTAAGCCTAATACTGGGGTGAGCTCTAGGAGATTATTGAGTGCAAGCTCCCCACGCTGCTTCCATGCACCACACAGACCCCGAACTAATGACTTGAGCGACTTAATGCCAGGAATCAGCCTGGTGACCTGCAGGTGAGTGATGGGAAACACTTGGGTTTGTTTGTGTGAGAGAAGGGCTGGGAACCTACAGAGGTGCCAACACACCAAAAAAAACTCACAGAAGAGCTGAGACACCTTTGCCATGATGGGGAAAGAGTTCATGTTGGAGTACAGCGACATCCCTCCAGCCTTCCCTGGGATGGAGATGCCCAGGCTGTGGCCAAAGCTGGGGTCAGCCTTGGGCAAGGCTATGGGTGAGAAGAGGAGGACCATTGTGACCCCAGTATGAACACGGGTAAGCTGCCAGCATGGGACAGAACAGACTTTTGAAATGGCAGAGATAATTATCCATGGAAATGAAGCTCCAGAGAAGTATGTTTTCCATCTCTGATTGCCTGCAGTCTGTTCCTAATGTGAAAATATCTGTTAAAACCACAGATATTTTGAGCTGTCTCCACACAAGGGAGGATTTCACGCAGACTTTACAAACACACTGGTTCTCAGATTTATTTCTGACAGGTGGACCAGGGCTTCTCCAGCAGGTCTTCTGAAGCTGGAGGTAGGGCTGGACTCGGTCCTTGCTCTTTGCCAACACAAGAGGGAAGAACTACATAGTGGAGAAGCTCCCTTTCATTGCAGAGCTGGGAGGAGAGCGGTGCTGGTGGCTCCTGGCACTCCCTGAACTGACCTTCACTTCCCTGTGCTGGACATTTGAGGATTGTAACCCAAATAAAAAA
>VXBJ01000489.1:692619-733074 GCA_013400055.1 Nycticryphes semicollaris | reverse complement strand
AAAAAAAAAAGAAAAGAAAAGGCAGTGCCCTAACATCTTTTCTCTGTGGATGGTGGGCCTGATTTCCTTCAGCCCTGGGGAACCTGCACAGGGCGATATGAACCCACACAAGCAAGACAGCGTGGAGGCACTGTGAGCAAATGCTGTCTGTGAGATGATATGGTTGTACAGGAAATACCAGCTGAGTTTAAGGAGCTCTTCTTAAGTTATTCATTGGGACTGGATGATGAACGCTTCCCTTGCCATGAGAAATGACACAGTCTGTTGACCACGTCACTCCTGTGACTTGCACTTGTTTTTTCGGAGATGGTCCAGGAGGAAATGTAGTACGATGCATGTCAGTTTTTAAGGTGCCTTAGTTGTCAGCATTTAGCTAACTGTAAATGATCTAACAGGGATGTTACTGGTGTTACTAAACCGAACCAAAAGCTCAGCATTATGGACAGTACACAAATAACATCTCCAATATTCCTGGTACATAATCCTCTTAAAACACCCTGTGGGCAGGAACACGGTCTGTCTGTGCAGCATCAGTCTGTGCTACAAACATAAAAGAAGAAATTGTTGAAGGTGGGTTATCTGAGCATGTCTTAAAACCATCATAAATATGGATTTCCACGAACAATTCTCCCTTCTGCGCTTGGAAAAACATGCCTTGGCTAAACAAAAACAAAACCATACTTTGAAAATGTGGATACCTGAAAGATTCTGATGTCAGGCAGAGAACCAGAAGCCTGGAAGTCCTGAAGAAATGCATACCTGGATAGTGAGCTGTGCACCCCAGGGCTGCAACCCGCATCCCAAGAGCATCTGGCATTGCCCATCATCACTCCAAGCCTTCCTGCAGGTCCCTGCAGAGTCCTGGGAACCCTACGAATCTGCTTTCAGCTTTCAGGTTCACACACACATACACACACACCACAGGGAATGGCTCCTGCCTCCAGCACACTTTGGAAAACCATTTCACAAAATATAAATAAGAGCTCAGCAATTCAGCGTGGACAGTCACGGCCAGTGATGAGAAAGAACGTTCTTCTCTCTTGTCTGACAGCGATCCTGGCGAGTCACCTACCGCCACGTTTCTAACTCCCCAGTATATGCAGCCTGCTTCAGGCTGGGAATGTATTACACCCCTGAAGCAATACTGCATCAGGTACATTAGAGAGGGCACCATTCCATACCAAGGAAGGAACACAAGGCTCTTCCCATGGGATGTCTCTCCCCTGGGTTAACAGCAGGGACTCCTCACTCTGGAAGCCTCTGGCCCTGCCTCCTCTGGGCACAGGAATGGAAAACGTGCAGCAAAGAAGTGAAAATGCAATGCAAAATAGAAAAAAAAAATGCTAAAAGTTATCCAGGCAACAGAAACATTCCCCAAATGCTAGACTGCCATGGGTAATTAGCTGAGTTTTCTTTGTTTAATTAATATCCTAAGTACACATCCATTTATTTTTCTGATAAAAGCTGCATTTTGATAGAGTAGCATTTAGAGGTACACACACGTGTAAAACAATTTAGCTGTGAGGGGTAATAACTGAGTAATAATGACTGAATTTTTATTTCTTACACTAAACTACCTAAGTACCACAAGTACCACTTCTTATTTATTTATAAGCTCTTTATATGTCCAGGTGGCATCTAAAATGCTTCGGCCTGTTTTCTATGAGCCTGTCAGCTGGATCTTCTTGTTCTCTTCAGATACCAGTGCTCTGAATCCTTCTGTAATTTGCCCCTTTGCAATTCATATTTTATAGGCATTAAAAGTCTGCAGCTGACTGTCTTAAGCTGAGAAGATTTTCAAGATCTCCTCTGTCATTCATTTATTGTCCTTTAATATTAATTTGCATCACCAGTGAACCTGGCACCTGTCAGGAAGAACAAGCCTTTCAACCTGGAAAGATACCATGAATTTGTAACTGACACACTTTGACTTGGGAAGAAAAAGCAATTTATTATTTTCTTTTAAAGGAATGCATAATGAAAAAAGAATCCTGGCTGAGCTCTCTCCATTAATGATGGTGGTTTAAGTGACTGGAATAGAAAATCTTTGCACTAACCATGTTTAAAAGTAATTGCAGAGAAAGGGAGCTGGATTAAAAGCACAGAATTTTCTGAGACTGTATGAGGCAAATTTTAGGTCACATTTGAGAGAGCTGTGGGATCACTGCAAATTTCCCACTCCAGATTTTCTTTTTCTGATGTTAAATATAATACTTCAAAACACATACATTGTATTTTAGTCTTATACGAGTAATTTGGTGGACATTTGGAAAGTATCGAAGTGTTGAGTAGGTCTAAATTCACTTTTATCAGAGATGTGCCAATAGGAACAACATACAGCTATGGTCAAAACAGAGTAAAAACCGGCTCCCAGAAAACCTGCTCCCACCCAGCCCATGTCTTGCCGTGAAAGAGGTGTCATTACATGCAGTGACAGGAGATCGATCAGAATTCCACTTTTTCAGGAATCCAAGCTTTAAGAATATACAGCATGTTAACTTACTGAAAAGTTGCTTTGCATGAAACAAGATGGTCTATAACAAGAGTTATTGCTGTTTTATGGAAGTTTCTTAATCTTCTAGATGAAAGGAATAAGCTGCTGCATTTTAATTGTCATAATCTTCTTGCCATGACCAAACATACATGGGGCCAAATCCTCAAGTGCAGTGCAGCGGTGACTCTGCTAAAGAGTTAAAAGCTGTGCAAGAACGATAAAGCTACTCCCCTAAATACAGCACAATGTTGTCACTATCACAGTGCTGGATGCTCCCCCGTGTTTGGTGACACACCACCATTTCTACACGGATGACAAGCCTGTCTATACTGCTGCTCTGTCACCTTCTGCACAGTAAAATACAGAGAGCTGGAGGGGGTTATCCAGGTCTTGCATAGTCAAGAACAGTGTAAACAGCATAGCAAGAGCAGAAAAAGCCCATATTCCTTAGACAAGCAGAAGTTATAGAAGAAAAGGGCAAAATACTCTACATTAAGACAGATCTAAACATGAAATGCAATCTGAAGGTGACTCTGTGGAAGCCCGGACTGGGAGTGTAAGCGTGTGGCCACCCAGGTCTATCACCGCGTTTCGTTCTCACGTTCAGACGGACAGTATCCTAATGCCATCATCAATGCCCAGCAGACTTAGTCTGTGCATCTGATAATCTCTTTCACACTTCAAACACCTTTCTGTGCCAAAGAGGAAGTCTTAATTTCTTTCAGTACCTGCCTAATAAATATGACTCCTCGCTGTCAAACTTCTCTTTTTTCCTTTCATAGATTCTCAAAGGATGATGCTCTCAAGGGCTGATTTTCTGTCTGCGTTCTCTATTTCTCTCAAATTTCTCACAACTTCATTCCAAAAAGATACCAAGTCATGGATTTGCAGAGGATACGTGGAGGATATGCAGCAATAATTTTTCGTTCTTCGATGCCAAGTACTATAGAAATATTGATAAATATATGCATCAGGGATTCACAACAGAAAATCCTGCTTTAAGATTTGACCAAGTGAACAACGTGTTGAATAACAAGAATGGCTCACTGCAAATTCTAATATTTAAATGGTGATGGGAGATTAATAATACCTTTCCATAAAGGACAATAATTCATTTAATACATCCAAACCACCACTTATTTAAAGGACATTATTTCAAGAGCAAGTAAATCAGTAATTAGTGGCTTAGTCAATAATCCAAAGACAGATTTTATTTTTCATAATTAACACTTGGCAAATACACTAGCTTTTAAAACTTGTATTTTATACTGAGGGAGTTAGGCAAACTGCCAGAAGAACTGTATGTCTTATTCAAAAGTGCATTTTTCTTGTAACCACTATCAGGGCATGTACAGGGTGATGTGCACAGTTGTGCCCAGCCATATGTGCAGGTGACATAGAATGAGAATTATAGTATGGTTTGGTGGGAAGGGACCTTAAAGGCCTCCCAGTGCCACCCCCTGCCCTGGGCAGGGACACCTCCCACCACACCAGGTTGCTCCAAGCCCCAAACAACCTGGCCTTGAACCCCTCCAGGGATGGGGCAGCCACAGCTTCTCTGGGCAACCTGGGCCAGGCTCTCACCACCCTCACAGTAAAGAAGCTCATTTCCATCTCCCCTCTTTCAGGGTCAAACCCTTCCCCCTTGTCCTATGGCAAGTTCCCTCTAGAAAGTTTGGCCCCATCTTTCTTACAAGCCCCTTTAAGCAATGAAAGGCTACAATAAGGTCTCCCCAGAGCCTTCTCTTCTATAATTTTATTAATTTTTGAGTACTGTGTGCAGGTCTGGAGCCTTCAAGATAGGAAGGACATGGACCTGATGGAACAGGTCCAGAGCAGGGCCACAGAAATTATCAGGGGGCTGGAGCACTTTTGCCACGAGGACAGGCTGAGGGAGCTGGGGTTGTTCAGCCTGGAGAAGAGGAGGCTCCGGGGAGACCTGAAGGGGGCTACAGGAAGGCTGGGGAGGGTCTGTTTACAAAGGCCTGCAGTGACAGGACGAGGGGCAATGTCTTCAAGCTGGAGAAGAGCAGCTTTAGATTGGATATTAGGAATAGGTTCTTTACTCTGAGGGTGGTAGAACACTGGGACAGGTTGCCCAGGGAGGTGGTTGAGGCCCCTTCCCTGGAGATATTCAAGGGGAGGCTGGAGGAGGCCCTGGGCAACCTGGTCTAGTTGGGGGTGTCCCTGCTGACTGTGGGGAGGTGGGACTAGATGGCCCTGGAGGTCCCTTCCAGCCTGGACCATTCTGTGATTCTAGGATTTCATCTGCCATTTACAGAAACCTGTTGTAGAACCAGCTCAGGCGGTTTTCAACTCGAAGCAGAGTTCCTTGACCAACAGAGCTTCCAGGGAATACTGAGCGCTTTCCAGAGAGAGAAAGAGAATTTAGATTAACCTAAAAAATTACATTTTGCCAGTCACGGGCAATGTAAGCCCAGTTCCTCTGTGCAGCGTTTCAACAAATATTTGCCCTTTTATATATGTAGCTAGATTGCTTTAATAAGACCAGCTTGCTCCTTACAGCAGAACCGATCCATACTTATTATTTTTCCAATAAAACACAAACTTTTTTTCACCACTGTGCAGTCACAGTCAATTCCTCACACCTTATTTTTCAAAATAATATTTGGCTTGCACAACTGCTTTATTTTTTAAAGGAGTAGGAATAAAATAACTGAATATTCTCAAAGCGATAAAAAATAGTGTGAAAAAGGAAAGGAATGAGGTTTCACCCTAATGAAGAAAAACCCCTTTGGCTACACCTGTGTATAGCAGAGTTCTTTCAGAATAAAACTGCAGGTTTTTAGGAGGGAAAGCAAAGCCATTTGGGGGGTGCTGAGCTGTACCTCCACAGCACAGACCGCAGCCTGTGGAGTGAAGGGTGTCACGGGTTTTGAGGTGCACAAAATCCAGGGGGTTTGTGCGCATAAACTCCTCTCAGGTGGAGCTGGAAGACAAACCCTGGAGCACGTCCTGCCTGTGCAGCATCCCATCCTGCAGGAGAGTGACAGCTCAGAGCAAAAACCCCTGGGATATCATCTCATGGAGAGTTCATTCATTCCAGAGCAATTTAACACCGGAATCTTTATATATATATAAAAAAATCAGCTTTCTTTGCTTTTTCTGAGCAAAAGCTGCTCCGATTCCTCACAAACGCTGGCTTATCCCACCTCTGGGAAGCTGCTGAGTGCTCGGAGGTGCCCCCGGAGCCGTGCGAGTGACACGTGTGATGGAACCATCAGGGCTCCATCCCCGTCTTCAGCTCCAGCAGCTGCTGCTGCCGACGGAGGGGCAGGTGCTGAAGCGTGACCCATCGTACTGCTAAGGCAACGCGCTGTTTGGTGATAACTCTGCTCACTAGAACACCCTATCGAAAATACTTTCAAATTTCCTAAAGTGTTCAGCTGGGAAAGGAAGTTATAAAGACAGAGATGGACAGATTTTTTTATTATTATTATCTTTGAGACAGAAGAGGAGAGAAGGAAATGTTTTTCTTGCTCACCTTCATTCCACTAGGGTTTTGCCAAAGCTGTAATTAATTTGGGGGCCGGCGGAAGCGAGGGAACTGTTTTTCTTTGACACCAGGCTGGATGGCAGCAGCACGAGCTCTCTCTTGAGTGATTTTGGGGCTAGAAACATGGATCCCGATGGTGTGAAGCAGAAGGAAGAGAAGCTGCACACTCCCCATTGGACTTCAGCCCCCCCAGGGTATGACAGCCATGCCCAGGGCTGCCCTCTGGAGCAACCACACAGCCAAGAGGGGCTCAGATGGTTGTTTTCTTCGCTCTGGTAACAGATTTGGGAACACTTTTGGAAATGATACGGTGCATCACAAGGGCTGAAGAAGGGGGAGAAGCGAGCCAGCAGCGCAGCATCTCGCGGTGAAGCTGTGAGCGCCCTGACAATCTCAGGTCAAATACCAGACTTGAAGGAGAAAATAACCACATGCAAAAGCTCAGTGACACATTTAGCTTTTAGACATTTGGCTTTTTATTTATAGGAGACCTCTGCTCTTGCCTCTACAGGCTTCACCTGATAACGGCCTCCCTGCTGTGTGTATCTACGGGCAAACACATGAACCAAACATCCCCCAGGCATTGCCGAAGCATCACCAGCACACAACAACGTAAACCAGTACTTGGACTCCATCAAGTTCTGGGTCACAGGCAGAACTGAGTCACAACCAGCAAAACACACCTGACTTTAATGTCACCTTTCCTCTAAAACTGCCACCTGCCCTAATTAGCTGCCTGCTGTCTCACAGCTTGCTTGGGAAGTTCCAACTGCTCCGAAGTTTTTCACTGGGACGGGTTTGTAACGAGACCAAACCCAGAGCACCAGGAGTGGTTGGAGCAGTTTTCATGTGGAAATGGCCATGTCTGAGGATGAAAAAGCAAACGGGGAGGGTGGTGAAAGCCACAAGCATCCACCTTGGTCTTCCCTTTCCTGGCAGCAAAAAAAGGAGGGAGGGAAAGGAAAGCCTTCCGGAGACTCATCATTGAAGAATTTCCTCAGTCGAGAAGAAGGAAAATCACCAGAAATCTGGGTGGTTTTCCTGCCCGTGTCAGCCCAGCAGCTGCGACCCCCAAGTGCCACTTGCCATGGCTGTACATGAGCTGGGCACTGGGCCAGAGAGTCTCTGCCTGTGGGCAGGGGAGAGCGCAGCGGTTCCCAACCTTCCCCAACGATGCTGCAATCTCAGAAAGTCAGGAAAAAAAAAAGAAAAAAAAAAATGCTAGAAAAGATAATTTTATCTGCACCATCATCACTAGACGTGGGGATAACTTGGTTTTCATCATCTGCAATACAAAACAGAAAGAGAAAATCTCTTCTTCTGGTGCATCTCTGAAGCCTGACATCCCACCCCAGAGATCAAACATGTGCCTGAGCACCCCATGGAGACCAAGGCTCGTGTGCCTCTGGGTTGTGCCAGGATTTCTGCTCCTCCAGCTTCTGCATACAATGCTCCAGATCCTTTGTTTGGTTTATTCCTTGGTTTCTTTCTTTCGCTTGTAGTGGAACAACCACAGATACAGTGTTCACATACCTTACGAAGGAGGACATTGGTCAAACATGCACAGAAATTGGGAGCTTTGCTTTCCCAGATAATGAAAGCTCAAACGCATCTTTTTCATGCCTTTGTTAACAAAACAAAAAAAAAAAAAAAGCTAGGAAAAGGTTTCAAAAAAACAACCATTCTTTAAGCAAAGGAGAGAATAAAAAACACAGAGAAAAGATAAATCTCAATTTCTTCTAAAAATACACAAACACATTTGTTAGTTGAAAAAAAAAAAATCCCTTACAGAAAGCTGGTCTGCAAATGCTTTTTAATCCTGAATTTCAGTGCATTAAAACTTGACAAATCCAACACATCATTGCAGCCAGGTAGCTGCAGACCTCCTCTGCTGGCCCATTAATTTTGAAGAAAAAGCTTATATTTAACAGTGTGCTGCAAACAAAATGCCTCTCCCTAGCATGGGAGGAGCTGGTGATGTTTGGGACTGACTACCACAAAAACAGATCATCCAAGGATGGACAGGGTCATGGAAAGTGTTGGACAGTTTAAAAATATTTGTGTTTCTTCATTGTGGAAATTAAATAAAAACAATATTTATTTTTTTCTCCCCAGAAAACCTTCTGCAGCCTAGCTCTCACAGGGCACATATCCCCTTTTCCCCTCTGACCTCTCCTCATGGCATCATCCCAACGTGGGGCAGGTCCTGCACGGCCACGAGCATCCCACCGGCGGGTGCACCCGCTGCGAGCCCGGGCAGCGCCCACGGGAGTTAATGGAGTCGTTACTGCAGGATAACCAAACACCATTAATATGTCTAAGCTCAAGTTCTCGGGATCAGAAGTCACCGTCTCCCATGGAAACCGGAGCTGGCAGTAAGGAGAGGAGTCACGGCATCTCCGAGGCAATTAGAGGCAATCTAACAGCATTCATGATTTAAGCTCCGGCTGGTAAGTGCAATGCACACACAAACTTTCCACTGCTGCCTGTAACAAAAAAGGTGTTTACCCTGCAGAGAGCAAGTAATGTTTGCACTCCTGCCTTCTCCACTGATCCCGCTGCCGAAAGCAGCTAGAAATTGCCGCTAAATACACATATTTGTATGAAATCTGTGTCCCCATGCCATGTCTCTCAGGAGGTGGGAAGGGAGGCTCTAGCACAGAGCCTGGCTGGGGTCTGACCCCCTCTCCCTTCAGAAATTCCTGCTGTCCTGGCATTAAATGAGCAGCTCGGGAGCGTGGCTGCATCTGGATGGACTGAAGAGCACGACAACAAAGGAGAAGGAAAATCCAAGCCCTGTGGCCACCTTCCTCGGCCACCCAGAGGGAGCTGCTCAGCCCAGCCCCTCGTGGCTGCCCTCTGCCCAAATCCCATCATGGGAGGGACACAGCCCACCCACCCGTCCACTCTGCTCTCCTCCATCACCCACAGCCCACTCTGTCATCATCTCTGCTCAGGGCTTCTCCTCCCATCATCTTCTGATCACCGTGAGCAATCAGTTCACCCCTTTCACCTCCATTCTCCTCTCCGGTGCATCCCTGTCTTTGTCCTTGCAGCGCAAACCTCCTGGAAGAAGGACTCAGCCTTAGCATCCATTCAGATTTTCTCCAGGACAAGGAATCCAAATCTCAGAGGCTTATGCTGCTGGCCCTTAGGGCACCTCCACCTGCACCCCACCAAAGCCTGCCCATAAACATTTCCAGCGGCCTTAGTTCTGCTGTTGGCTATGGAAGTTCACAGTCCCAGACCAATAAAGAAATGTTGATTTAAGATGACTCAACTTCAGAGAGTTTTAAAACACGTACTAATACTGAAATATTATGAGAATAAAGAATTTCTGCCCTCCTTCTTGGCTGTAGAAGTGATGCCACAGGAAACAACCAGCTTTGGTATCCAGAGGTTACTTATACGAAAACATCAGCAGTTTAAATAGAAAGGATCTAAAAATACCTAATAACTGCAGAGCAAATCTTGTTAAGAGAAAAAAATGTCTCACGTAATGCAGACACCCAATTACAAACTTATTTTTTATGTACTGCTTCAAAGCTAAAGAGAGCTCATGCTGAGAGGCAGAAGGTAACGCAAAATATTTTGGTTGTCCTTCCTTAATAATCATTAGGCAACAAGTGAAAGCCTGGATCAAAGTAGGAGGTATGAAAAATAAGACTGACAGTCAGAAAAGGAAAACTGATCCAAATGATGTTGACAGAAAGGCTCTGGGAAATATACTCATCGTGCTCATGACGAAAAGGGAAAAGATGCAATGGCAGAGTGAAAAAAGGCCTGGTGTGGACTTGGAGAGAAGGCTTCTGGCTGGCACAATGCCCACCAGCACCCTGCTATGGGGCAGCACCTCGAGTCCAAAAGGATCAGATGGATGAAAGTCTGAAAATATAAAAAGTATTTTAAAAGCTCACTCTTAGGACAAACACTTCTTGAGCACACTCCTCTCCCAGGCAGCTGAAAAAAGACAAAGACCGTGGCTGTCTCGCAGCATGTTTCACCATCTGAATTCACACTCCCTGCAAACACCCTGTGATGGGAAGGAACGGATAGAAGTCACAGGAGGCAGTGAGCAGAGACAGAGGGAGGAAAAACACTTATTGCCTGTAACTAGGAAAAACCCTCCTTCATGCTCCAAGCTTCACTACACATCCCTTTCACAAGGATGTGTGCTTTACTGCATTTTTTTCTTTTCCATTCTGGATCAGATGGACTTGGTGAAAACTATCCAGATATCTGCCCAGGAAAAGGATGGTCTGCCCTACTGGAATATATACTGCATCTCTTTGTGCTTTGTGTAAATAAAATCCAGCTATGGAAGCACATTGCTGTCTTTTAAGCCCCTGCAGTTTCACTGGCTGCAGTGCCAGAGAGGATGGACATTGTCTGATGTATATTCTATCCTTCATAGAATCATAGAATGGTTCAGGTTGGAAGGGACCTTCTGGATCATGGAGTCCAACCACCAACCCAGCACTGCCCAAACCCCCACTGACCCATGTCCCTCAGCACCACGTCTGCCCGGCTTTGAAATCCCTCCAGGGATGGGGACTCCACCACTGCCCTGGGCAGCCTCTGCCAAGGTCTCACAGCACTTTCCATGAAGAAATTTTCTCCAGTCTCCATCCGGAATCTCCCATGGTGACGCTTGAGGCCATTTCCTCTTGTCCCATGGCCTGTTCCTTGGGAGAAGAGACCGACCCCCCCTGGCTACCCCCTCCTTTCAGGGAGTTGGAGAGAGCGAGAAGGTCTCCCCTCAGCCTCCTTTTCTCCAGCCTGAACATCCCCTTGACTCTGTTTCTATTGTCATTTCTGCAAGAGTTACAGAAGTAAATCTGTTTTTTCATTAATAGTCTCACTGTCACTTGCTCTCCTCCTTTTCCTCATCATAAGTATCTGTGCTTCAGTGGGGAAAAATAAAGAAGAAAACAAATGCAGGATCTCACAAAATACTTACAGGAAGTCTTCACTGGAGAAAATCCAGTGCTCAATCATTTATAGAGGGATTTGTTTCCCCGGGGTGTAAAAGGCCGTACAAGTACTGCTCTCGCCCAAAATTAACAGTTACTAGTAATTTCTGAGCTGTTTTGTAACTGACAGTCAATGCAGCCTTTGTACTAGAGTGAAACATGACATTTTCTTTTCCTGATCAAATTCTTTTCAGGGAGGAGTTGAATTTGCACAACAGGAATGCTCAGCGTTCCCATCCCATGAGTCATGGAGGGAGAAGCCTCCCAACAGCCCCATCCACCCCAGGCACTCCCACCCAAGGGAGATGCTGCACAAAGACAGAGGGTCCAGCAGAATTGCAGTATGTTGTAGTGGAGATCTGATCTCAAGAAAATGCCCAAAGTTCCTCGGTCACCTCTGTTAGTTGACAAACTTAGCAGAAACCTAATGAAGGACCTAATTATTAAAAACAAACAAAATAATCCTCTCCAGATTCAGTTGAGAAGCACATCCAAATATCTAGTGGTCCATAATAAATTTCACTGTCACATCCAAAACCCAGTTCAGGACTGAACTGCTTAAAAATTAGGCATTTCAACACACAGTATTGAGGAAGGTGTGAAAATTTTAACTCCACTATACTTTTTTCATATCACATGTGTCTTTTGAAGACGAGAAAGAAGAGTACAATTTGGTTCATAGGATGAGAGAAGTAATTTGGTTTCTAAAAGACTGCAAGCCAAGCCAGTCTGAGATTCTCTCAAAGTGACATGGTATTATCTCCAGTGAAACTTGGGCCCCATGTTGTCATTAAAGCTAAGCCAGTGCACAAACATCCTGTTTTACATGAGAAGGTGTTAACGGGCAGTAATAAAACTGATCTTTTCAGACCTGCAAACGTGTCTGAGGACCCTTCATCTTAGCCACAACCCCTGTATTTATATGCATATGTATTTCTAGGGTTTAAAAGCACTAGCAAATTCAAATGGCAGTATTTAAAAATATATTATACACAAATAAGTGAGTGCAGAGGTGGTAAATTCAGGATGTCAAACCCCCAGACTGTGACGCACATCTGTCTCTTCCTCCATCTCACGCCAGGCTGGCAGCGACACCTGAGTGAGGAACATCCCTCTGCTCTACACACCAAAACCTCACACCGTGGCTCAGGCACCTTCCCCTCCCAGTCACTCACACAAAGCTCAAGAACCTGAATATATTTGTTTCTGGGTTTGCTTAGGAACGGACTCACAGGTTTCACCTCACAGTGCTTAGATGTGGGCATCTGACTCAGCTGGGGTTAGACAGTGAGACAGGACTCTCCTTAAATTGTATTTACTCATATTTGTAGGTGCATCCATATCATTATGTTATTCTTTAGACTTACTCTCCCTCTAAATCCCCTAAATTGCCATAGTTTCTTTGACATCAGTGAAGTTACCCCAGGTTGCTGTGGAGTATGCTCTTAATATTTATTCACCCAATGTTCCTCTTTCAGTGACATCGCCTCAGACTGAGCAAGGTCTTTGGAGAATGTTTATGTGCATGCCAAAAGCTACAAACTTAAATAAAAATGCACTAAGCTTCAGACTTGCAAGTATTGCGTGAGAAATTAATCCAAGAAAAGGGCAAGTCAGATGCACTGATTCACTAACGCCGCCCAATGCAAAAGGAGTCTGCTTTCGAGCTCGGGTGATAAGGATCTGTTGAATCTATTCTCTTTAATTCTGATATAAGTCAAAACTTTCACTTACATTACCAGCATTTACCACCATCATTTCCATGAAGGAAATGGAAATTTCAGCTGGCAAGGAAAACAGGACCAAATTTCAGTAAGTTTTAAGTAAGAGAAGAGCCAGTCTCTCCGATGAAAAATTATTAAAAATAAGCGCCTAAAGACAAACAGGGAATTTAAAAACTGACAACTCAGCTGTATTGACTTAACTCTCATTGCACTAAGTTCCTCAGGCATCTGTCTCCACCCGAAATAACTTAAACTCTGGCTACTACCACTTAATGCAGGACCACAGAAGGTCAGTGAGAGCCAGGGCTTTACCAGCTCCGGGTCAAAGGCTGTAAAAATCAACCTGAATTTCTAGAAAGCCACTCATAATACAGGGTGCTCACCATGTGGGGTTTTTTCGTATTAATGCATGGAGTGAGTAAAAATTCATCAGAAATAACACAAGACCTGACTCACAGATCTGGTTTCCTGCCCAAAATGAAACCCAACCATAACGCACCACTGACAGAGGTACCAACTCCCCAAAAGCCTTGCCCTCCCACAGTCTCCTCAATAACTCAGTGCACTCTTTTGACTGCAGTTTCTTCCTGTTCTTCGTTTGCCCCATGTTTCCACTGGTAGTAACTCTAAGAAGCATATCCCAGCTCTGCTGAGACCGGCTGGAGCCCTCCAGCTTCTTCCAGCTGGGCAGAGCAGGCAACAACCTCCTCTGGACATTCCTTGGGAAAAAGCACTGTGAATTTTAACACTGAACTGTGGGTAGCCACAACATTCAATCTCAGTTACAAATGTTGTGACAGACCCTGAGCAAGCTTGGGCACCAGCATGAAATGGGAACAAGAATTCATACCTCTACTAGTAATCACCATCATCATAATGATGACAGCACATCTACTGCATGAAAGTGAAATTAAATTGCTGGAGTTTGGCAGAAAAGAAAGCTGTACAGATTAGAACCATTGAATACTTTAGGTTGGTAGGGCCCTCTGAAAGCCATCTAGTCCAACCTCCCATCCATATGGACTCAACCAATGCCCATAACAATTAGACTTATTTCTAGCGAAGGCAGAAAGGAGAGAATGGAAGACACCTATGAAGGGCAGAGCAGCCCTATAAAGCCCGAGCCAGGGCTGATGGCTGGTGACCCTGGTCACTGGAGGAGTCCAGAGATGGTCAGACAGGCTAGCAGACACTTGGCATCTCCTGCTCATCACAGAGGGAATAAGGGTGTCACAAAATTCCCAGGAAACCCACACCAGCACTGCAGCCACCACCTATTGACAGATGGTTCCAGCTTTGTCAGCGTTACCTTCCTGAGCATCAGGGCAGGGAAAGCTGTCGAAGCAGAAACTTCAGACAGCCAAAAGAAAGAGTCAGTTCTTTCATACGTGGAGAAAATTACTGGTCTGCATTGATGCCATAATGTTTTATTATTTTTGGTTTTTTTCTTGAAGAAGACAGGAAAAAGTTTGGCATGTTTTCTTGTACACTGCACATGTATTATACTGCTTTTGTACTTTCACAGTGAGGATGACAAGGAGGAGGGGAAAACTTTTATTTTCCATGTTCTTTGAAGACTGAAAGACCACAGGTGTCTAATCTAAGTAACAAAGACTTCCAAGGCTTATAAAATCAGATGTCAGAATCCTGACCCCTCTGATTTCTATGGTACCAAGACTTCGCTACTTTTAACTTCAGAAAGAGAGAAGACTTTGCTTATGGAATACTGATTTTATAACACTGCCATAAGCCTATGATAGAAATTAATTACTTTATGAACACAGACATACCTAAGTGTATTTGGTTTCCAACACGAGCACCATTTGAGAATCAGTAAAAGAATAATTGATTATTCTTTTACCTGCAACAATTTCAGTTACTAAATGGGAAAAATAAGTTTACATCCATTGGAAAACACAAATATTGTAAGAGTAAAGTCATGAGAGTGACTTTCCATCTTTTGGCAGTGGACATCAAAGCACTCCAGATTTCCAAACTGCCAATATGATTAAAAATACATTACATCTTTGTAACTGTGATGAGCAAACATCCTTGAAGTGGCAGGATCAGCTCTACGGCTCCTTGTCCTACACCACACATCTCTTCTTCAGCCACATTCTCCTTTTCTTTGATGGGAAATAGGGATTTCTGCAGCCCCCCCTCCATGCTGCTCACTTGCCCATGTACATGACACAGCTGCGGTGTCCTGGGCAGAAGGGACAGTTCAAGAGAGCTGAAAATACCCTTTTTTTGACAGTGATGGAAGCCCCCTGGACTTCTAGACTACCATCTACGATCACTTTTATTTCCATCAACATCTAGAGAAGAAGCTTTTTTAAAATTACTAAAGTGCTGCAGCAAAGTGGATTTCTCATGTTGTAAAACTGTACACACACCTCTGAGAACTTCTGTGGTTAAGGTTAGGAAATTATCTTTCAATTCACTAAACAGCAAAACATTTCAGTTACACAACTCTTACAAAGGCAAACTCAAAAAAGCAAGAAAGGTTATCAAATGAGGCAAGAAAAGACAAATTACAGAGGGATACTGTGAAGATGTATTACGTTTAGTGCACCTTACTTTAATTACTAACACCAATCATCCCTTTTAATAAAAGGTCAGAAAAGGTCAGCTGCTTTATTTGTCAAGAATACTGACTTAAATAATTTTAAATGTAAGATGCAATAACCGCGTTATCTGCTAATGATTCCTTGTGCATATTACTTGTCATTAGTTCTAATGAGAGAGCCTTAAGTGCAAATATTTGCAGAGATGCTACAAGAAAAAAATAAACAACCAAAAAACAAACAAGCCACTGCAACAAGATGATTTTTCGGCAGCCAATAGCTCTGCTGGCACACAAACACACAGCAGCGCGTCTTGGGAGATCAAGGCCGTAGTTTTGCCCAGGAAAACCTTCACCACAGCAGAGTCCAGGCACGTCTGTGACCCCCACAGCAAAGCCAGGGGGATCCTAAGGGGCACAACCCATCCCTGAGGCAAATCTCCCAGGGACAGCACAGCAGGGGCCTGAGCAGAAGGGGGGAAACATGAGGGGGGCTTTGGGCCAAAGTCAAATCAGGAATTCTTTTTTCCCTTTTCAGTTAGAGGCCTTGATTTGCAGGGGAATGGTTTTAGGCTCAAGGAGGGTGGGGTGGGGTTTTTTTTCTGGTTTTACAACTAGGAATTGTAGGAAACTTTTAATTTTGCCTTTTGATGGTTTAATGACAACAGTAGCTGCTACAAACCAGCATGTGTTCCTTGGGTGTACGTGCACCAGCATGTGGGCTCTTTTTCTCCCCGGAGTCCCAGCACGGTGCAAAGCGTTACTGGATCTTGCTTCAGCTCATTTTCTAAAACTACCAAGAGTGCACCATAATTTTCCCTCGGTGCTGCAGAACACGGTGGTACGAGGAACACAGAGTAATTGCTCTGTGCAATTTAAAGCTTGGTCACTGAATAAACAGAAAATCCGAACAGACTGTGTACATTTCCAACATTCATCTGGAGGAACGAGCAAAGAGTTCTCATTTCAAACTTTTATGCTTTGTATAATACTTGATTGTTACCAACCACTGGAAATTAGCATAATGCCACAGATAACATAAATTCTTGCAAACCGATTTAGAAGCCTAGAGCAAAATAATTGATTAACGTTTAAAAGAAAAAAACAACCCAAAGAGTTAGGCTTCAAGGCGCCATGAGAAAAGCCTACAGAAAGTGGATTTACATTTCAGACACACATTCCTTCTTTTTGAAAAGTACCGAACACAACATTTATATTCATTTTGTGGTACCAGCGGGTGCTGATTGATGGGAACCTATTCATATTTAGATAACCTATGAATCAACAAAACAAATCCCCTCGTATCAAGAAGGAGAAGAAAAGCAAGAGGAGAAGATGCCAACTTCATCTTTTTAAAACCATTGGCGTGTGGGAAGCCGTTCCCTGGCTTTCCTTTGGGGATGCTGAACCCTGCCATGTCCCAGCCCGTGTCACCACAACCTCTGGCCCAGGAGCTGGGGACAGCCACGATCTCCCGCACCCACAGACTGAGCTGGAGAAGAAAGCACAACACCACAACACCCTCCAGACACACACGGATGGAAAAGCACCTTAGCACGGGTCCAGACATAGATGTCCATCCAGGGTTCCATCCAGTAGGATGTGAGCCTAAGGAATTTAGAAGGAGGTGACAGA
Source organism: Nycticryphes semicollaris (assembly GCA_013400055.1). Classification (NCBI taxonomy): domain Eukaryota; kingdom Metazoa; phylum Chordata; class Aves; order Charadriiformes; family Rostratulidae; genus Nycticryphes; species Nycticryphes semicollaris. The sequence goes on along the minus strand of VXBJ01000489.1, from coordinate 716,165 downwards.
AGAGAGAGGGTGACATAAAACATTCACCAGAGGTTGAGGTCTGTGGAGCTACTGGAGCAGACGCATTTTGCAGAGAAGCCTGGGTTCAGAAGTCACTTCAGGTTGCTGTGTAAATTCAGTAACATGCTACATATCAAAACATATATTGAAAAAGGCCCTATAAGAAACACCTGCAAATTTTCACATACTTTTTGGAGGTTTCTGCAAGTATTTAATTAACTTCCCAAAAATCATTTATTAGCTCTAAAGGAAAAAAAAAAAGGAAAAGAAAATGAAGGAATTTTGTTGTTTGAAATCTATTCTGTGCTTTAAAGATAACTTAGAAATCCTAAAGACTAACTCCTAAAGACGTTCCTGTGTGCACGGAGTGCTGACAGGAATGGATGGATCTTCAGGGTGGGAAGGGCTCTGGGGCTCCCGTGGGCTGGGCTCTCTGCCTGTGCTCTCACAGCAGCCCCAGCCCCAGCAGGGAAGTCAAAAGACGCTGCTTCTGCCATAAATAATGCCAGTTTGGTGAAAACCAAAAACACACACCTGGGGAAAGCACTACCTCTCCTTGATGCAGGGGTGGGGATGCCACCCTAGGGGAGGGGAGGAAAAAGGCGCCCTTGATACATGAGTACCAACAGAATCCTCCTTTTCTAGGTAACGGGGGAAAAACAGGAGAGTCGCAGCCCCTAGAAAGTGTGAGGCAGACTCTCAAAGGTCGCAATTTCAGATATTTTTCAGCTTTCAGATAATTTCAGGTATTTCAGGCAAACTGTTTCTTCTTGGGATCCCTGGGGCAGAGATCTATCCCTTTTCATCTGTGAGAGCAGCAGATCATGAACCAAACCGGCCTGCGCCAAGGAGAAAGGAGAATGATAGCACAGTCCTTAAAAGGCTCTTAGGGATGACAATTTAATGCAACCGTCTGACTAAAATAAGCAGCTCTGCTTCTTTCAGATGGCTGAGACAGCCTCATCAATTACCTGCACATCAAAATGCTGCCTCGCTGGACTTTGGCACGGAAAAGGAAGGTACGTGCTGTCCCTCTGTTCTGCGCAATAGATTTCGGAGCCCTGTGGAGTGGATCCTCTCTCTGACGAAGTTTCAGCTCAGATCAGCCCCCAGTAAACAAATTGTCATCACAGGTACCTAGCCCTCTACCCCACTCCGTGAGAGCCCACCTGGAGCACTGCCTCCAGCTCTGGAGTCCTCAGCACGGGAGATACGGACCTGTTGGAGAGGGGCCAGAGGAGATGCTGGGAGGGCTGGAGCCCCTCTGCTGGGAGGACAGGCTGAGAGAGTTGGGGGGTTCAGCCTGGAGAAGGCTCTAGGGAGATCTTCCAGCCCCTTCCAGTCCCTCAGGGGGCTCCAGGAAAGCTGGGGAGGGACTCTGGATCAGGGAGGGGAGCCCTAGGAGGAGGGGGAAGGGTTTGACCCTGAAAGAGGGGAGATGCAGCTGAGATGTGGGGAAGAACTTGTTTGGGGTGAGGGTGGTGAGAGCCTGGCCCAGGTTGCCCCGAGAAGCTGTGGCTGCCCCATCCCTGGAGGGGTTCAAGGCCAGGTTGTTTGGGGCTTGGAGCAACCTGGGCTGGTGGGAGGTGTCCCTGCCCAGAGCACAGGGTGGCACTGGGAGGCCTTTAGGGTCTCTTCGAACACTGTGATTTCAGTAAAAAATTGCTCAGGCAGCTCGAGATGGAAACCCAAGGTGTTCCTGCAGCTGCCACCATACCCCATCCAGTGCAAGATGCTGCCATCCTACTGGTCCTCCCAGCCTGGGATGCTGCTGGAGGAGCCTGCCCTGCTTCCCATCTGCAGCTCCAGCTATTGACTTGATTATTTTTTAATATACTGCTGGGAAACTGAAGCATATGCTTATGGATTGCCAAGGTCAAAGGAGGCTAAAAGCCCTGGGGGAGACCAGACTGGAGGTTCAGCCCACCCCAGGACGGGAATTGACTTGCTGACGTGAGCTGCTCAAGAGCAGAACCACTGCAGGGCCAAGCCCACGAAGACCCACCCTTAAACCTGGAACTGAGCGAAGAGGCAAGGCATGGGGTTCACTGAATTTAATGGATTTACGGCTTTTTTCAAAGATGTCCTTGGTTCAAATGTGAGCATTATCTTCCAATCATGGGTTTATCAAGAGTACCACAAATGTAACTGTAAATGCAATCAAGCTGTGACTGGCAGAAATCAGCGTATCATGACTACTATGAATATTTCTCTCTAGGATTAATTTGTATTATCATTTTGAACTCTTTTTATATCGCCTTATATTGATTTGCAGGGGCTGCTTGCATTTTAAATCATGGCTACGTGGTTTTCATTTACAATTCAATGTACTTTATTACAAAGGCGCAATGTTAATGTTTTCTCATTTTCACGGGAAATAAGCTGCTGCACAAGACCCTTCCCCAGTCTGCTGCCCAGAGCCCTATCTGCTGGGTGACAGTGTGACTGAAACTGGTAAGTTACAAGCTGATTTTTAAAAGTGATGGGCAGGGCTAAAGCCAGCCTGTGCCATTCAGAACCACTGCACGGCACCCACCTTGGAATTAACAACATAATTAACGCAACCAAAGTGGAACTAGACATTAATACTGGGGTTCAGCGGGTGAGGTATCCCTTAAATGGGGGAGAGAAGCTGTAGAGCAAGAAGATGATGAGTTTAGATGTCTTCTAAATATTACTGTTGGAAAACAAGTGATCTAGAGGAATTAAAACAAGAGTAATATCCCTCATCCATGGGGACTCTGTCAACATCTTCATTAAGAGAACCTCTGGTGGGAGGTTTCCCTGCCCAGGGCAGGGGCATTGGAACTTGATGATCTTTAAGGTCCCTTCCAACTCTAACCATTGATTCTATGATTCAACTAGTGATTATTCCACTGGGATGCAGTAAGGAATCATACCCCAGTGTACCTAACCCCTGGACAGCCAGGCCATGGGAAGGGGAGGCCGAACTGCTCCGCCAGGAGCTGTGCCTGGAGAGGAATTCTCCTAGAGGCTGCTTCCCACTAGCTCTCATCCCGCCTTAGGAGAATATGCAGCATCAAATGCTCATAAACCTTTCACTACTCCTCCCTTCCCTGTATATTAAGCACTTTACATACAAAGATTCCTTTATAAGCAGCATCACCGTTGAAGCACACAGTCACATTTCTAACTCCTCAAAGCCAAAGTCAGATTGAAGCGCGGGAAAACATTTCAGCATCTTTGAGAATATCCAAGAAAGCGATAAAACCCCTGACCAAATTGCTATCAATTCTATGATTTAAATATTTCCACAACATGTCTCTTTGTTGAAAGGGAATTTAGTCACCAAGCCAAAGGGGAAGATCCCTTCTTCACCACTTCAGGCCTTAGGCATGGGAACTGCCACAAAAAAAAATGGGTTTTAGCTCATAGCTCTGCACTCAACCCAAGGACAGGGCTGTGCACATTTACACAGACCGTGATGTATCTGGCTCCTTTCCCTTTTGGGACCATTTCATAATTACAACAGCACTTTATAACTTTCTAAGATTCTTTACAGGCATAAAAATACTGCATTGAACCTTCTTTGCTCTTTCTATTAAGATAGACAATTATTAAGGTGACAATTTTTTCAATCTGGAAAATATGAAATGTCTTAAAATCGGTATTTTCTGTAGAGGAAGCAGAAGAACAGTAAGAAGACATTGGAAAAGCAGATTTACCCCCACAATGAAGAAGCTGTCCTGTGGTCTCCCTCAGGACGTGGTGGGACATGTCCCTGCTGCCGAGCAATGATCTGCCACAGCTACAGGTACACCAAACAAACAAACTCCAACTTAATAACTTAACTCGTTGCTTTTAACTCTTTAATCTTTATCAAAATAAAAGATATCAGATGGTGGCCCACCTTTGTGGCTATCAGGAGCTTTTATTTTGTTTTCTAGGTGAAACACGAGAGGAGAGTGGGAGCTCAGAGACCGCAGAGATCCAGATCATGCCTTGCTGACACTGTTCACTACTACCCATTTCCCCTTTAATTCACTGAATTTCTCTCTTCACATTCTGTGTAGCAAAAACTGCATCAGAAAACAAACTCGCTTCCAGCTCCTTCATGCACAAACGCTCTCAAATACCTGAGGAATATTCTGTATAAATAAACCCCTTGATTTATTTTTTGTCTTTTTTTTTTTATCAGATGCTACAGTTTGTTCACCTTTTTAGACGTGCTGCTGATTCTTCTGATGTAGGGAAATGGATACTGTCTCATTATTGGGTAGACACGGTGGTGTTTCATCTCCATCACCTGCAGTTGGAAACACTCTCAGGAGAGTATGCAAATCCTCTGTACTCACCCTCCTCTTTATGGAAGCGCAAAAATAGAACCTGCTTGAACTCAGATGGGAAATGAATCACAACTTGGCTTTGGTCAAAAGCACTTTCAGTCAGGGCAAAATCACCTGCTGCACAAAAGAAATCAGAAACTGGTGTCCAGCTGGAAAGAATGGTGCTGCTTTGGATCTTCCTCCAGCACCAGTGGGGAGATCTCTGGGGCTCTGCCCCACCTTGTGAACTCCTCACAACAGCAGCTAGGAGAGAGCCCCAAACTCATCCTATAGAGCATCAACAGAGAATCACAGAATGACAGAATCATCTGTGTTGGAAGGGACCTTCCAGATGATGGAGTCCAACCACCAACCCAGCACTGCCCAAACCCCCACTGACCCATGTCCCTCAGCACCACGTCTGCCCGGCTTTGAAATCCCTCCAGGGATGGGGACTTCACCACTGCCCTGGGCAGCCCATTCCAAGGCTTCACAGCCCTTTCCATGAAGAATTTTTTCCCAATCTCCATCCTAAACCTCCCCGGCACAACTTCAGTCCATTTCCTCTTGCCTCGTCTTGGCCATTTTCCTCTTAAAGAGACTCACAATCCTGAGCTGAGTGGCTACGGTCAATGAGGGAAAGTGCAAGGACATTTGGACACCTGAGACAGGAATTTTCAGGAAGTGACTGAAGCAAACAAATAAAAGACATTTGAATGAGGATAGTCTCTCTGTGGGAGAAAAACCAGAACACTAATTTCCTCACAAGAATCACAGAACGGTAAGGGCTGGAAGGAGCCTTTGGAGATCATCTAGTCCAACCCCCTGGTTCATTTTAACATCACACTTTCTATATTTGCTGGTGTCACACAAAAAAGCAATGGAAGTATCTCATCTGCTCAGCCTCAGCCTCTCCAAACTCCAACTGTGGTTAGCAACTGGAGGAGCCTGGCATTGGCTGCCTGGTTTGGGTGACAGCAAAACACATCAGGATGGTGTTTGCTCCTCAGCTGTGACAGTCCATGGCACAGGTGTGTTCAGGGAGGAGCTGCCACCGGACACATCCAGAATCTCTCCAGAAGGCAGGATGGCACTGAATCACAGAGAGGTTTGGTTTTTAATGTATATGATCTATGTGTAGTTACAGGGCAGTTTATGTTCCTCCTCCGTACCCCCATACCGACTCCTGGGTATCTCACTCCCAGCTAACAACAGCCGTATTTAAATATGGTGAAACAGGAGACCTTTCTGTGCCTTGACTCGGTGGCCAGGCAGCAGGAACAATGCAGATGAGGCCTTCTGTCCTCATCAACAAACCATTCATTTGGAAATGTCTAAATTTCACATTGTAGAAGAAACAACAAGAAATATTATTCTCTGTTATCCAAAGCTATCTGCGTGGTTTCCTTCCATAAGTTCTCTATTTAGTTCCACCCGGTGACAGCACGTGTACAGCTCCTCACAGGGCTCACAAGCGGTTGTTAACAGACACAGGTCACATTTTACCCACATCCACAAATGTGGCTGATAAAATAGAGGTAGTTTCACTGCCTACCCTTTTTTTTTAAATCTAAATGTGAAATATTCAACCCTTTTTCAAATCAATACATTGAATTATGAGCCCCCATCTCCGCCCCACTGGTCCCTGCTCCTGGGGAAGCCTATTCCCCTCGCTCAGCTGCACCCACATGCATTTCTAATTACTTGTTATAACAAGCGTAAATTCTTCAGCATTGCCTTACCCTCGTGTGAAAACCAACAATAAAACTTTATGTGCTTAAAATTACCTTTGTATTGTTCTAGGACTTGTCTAGCATCTCGTTAGTAGCTTGCCTTCATCTTGCAACTTTAATTAGCAGCTCCAGCCTGGGATTTACCTATGACTGTCATGGGTGAAGAGCGCTGGCTAATGAATTATTCAAAGTAAATTAAGAGACTAAGGGAGTTCTCTACCTGTCTAAGACTAATACACACTTCATTAGCAAATATTTTCACCTGTGACAGTCACAGGTACCTCACAGACTGAATTTTTACGCTCACCTGAAATGGATTCTGTCTTTGTCTGCGTTAATGTCAAACCTGGAGTTTTACTTCTACAGAGATTACATTAACAGTGACAGTTAGTAAATTGGATCCTCAAGATTATAGGATATCTTCATTAAACCGGGGTGACGCTGGGAACGGTGAAGCAGGCAGATTTGTATCGCCCTCGAAATACCCCGGTGCTGCTTGTCAGGGTCCCACAATCTGATTTATCCCTGCCTCAGCCAACTGGCCTGCTGTATGAGCTGAAACTTCCCACAAACTTTTAGCAACAGTTTTTACTCTGAACACAGGTGGAAAGCTTCCATCCTGCTTTACTGGGCTCACCCTGTGCCCGCCTCAATGGGGCTCTGCCCCCCCGTCAGCCCCCAGTTCATCCACACAGCAGCAATTTGCTAGCCATGAATAGAAGTTCTGGACCAACATTTTAATGAGACCAGATCAGTAAAAGCAGAACTTCGTCTCTGACAGTGACTCCATCAGAGGGGAGTCGGCAAAAGATGCGGATTCCTGCAGCCTCCACCAGAACAGACGGTGTGAGGGCTTCTGGGCTAACTGTTTTTACATCTTGGGACACTGTAAGGGAGGGCTGCAGAGAGCTCCTGAGGCATGGTAACACGGAGTACATGGGCACAGAGCAAGCCAGCTCCATGTGCTGGGCACAAGATGCAGGTACATCTCCTGCAGGAGCCAAAGGGCTCCCTCTCTGGACGATGAAGAGCTGGAGAGGGATCCAGTGCGGAGCTGCTGCATGGAGCCACTGCGATGCCTCTGGGACTGAGACCCAGGCAGGGACCCAGACCAGGGGCACCAACCAGGGGGAGAGATATGGCCCAAGGGCAGGGACCCACTAAGGGAAGGGCCACCAAACCACACCACCATCACACCACACCAGTGCCACTCCACACCAGCATTACTCCACACCAACATCACACCAGCATCACATCTCACTGCACCAGCATCTCACCAGCATCACATCACACCCCACACCAGCATCTCACTAGTATCACATCTCACCAGCATCATTACCACGTCACAGCCCACCAGCATCACACTGCACCACACCAGTCCTGCCCAGGCAGAGGCACTGCACAGACCCCTCCTCCTGCTCCAGACCTGTCCCCAGGAGTCATGGCACAGGTCAGGAGGGTCCTCACCCTCCTTGGGGAGTGGGATGGTGCCATCTCACACCGGCGACCTGCTGCTCCTCAAAGCTCTGCAAGCAGAACTACAGTTGCCTTCGTAATAATCATAATCATCGTACTACTCAGCAGCACATCCAGCCTCCAAGTGTTAGACCTTACACAGGAAAATAATATAAATGCACAATTACTGCAGCATCTTGGAACTGCTGGCAGACTATCAGTCAGAATTTGGTACTCAAACCTTTAATGCAGTTTATTGTACTCACCCTATGTCTGACACTTGACAGTGACACAACTTAAAGCAAATAAATCCCCACCAGTCATGGGCTGTACCCTAATCTCCCTGTAAGACGGCAGCCCTGGTGCAGGCACCGACCCCCAAAGGACAGTGAGTCTGCTCTGGAGGATATCAACCCGCTGGGCTCTTCCTCCTCCTAATTGTCACCAGCACAGTCCCCTCCAATTAGCCAGTGCAGCTCCCTGGCAGCAGCCGCCTGCTCTCCCAGCCTTCCTTAGCCAGGCAGGGGACAAAGCCAAAGCCTAGGGAAAAAACAGCCCCAAAAGTATATGAAAACAGAGCACCAGTTGTTGATCCAGGCACTTTTTTAATTTTTTTTTAACTGGCATTATTTTAATATCCTTGTGGATTGAGAGCTGTCAGTGGGATCATTTATACACGTGCTCTTCAGGAGCGTGGTGTTGCTAGAGCAGAGAAGCGGCCGCGCTGCCAGGCTGGAATGAAACAAGAGCCCATAGTGCGGGAATACAGAGACACCGTTTTTATTATATATATCTATGTATATATATATATGTTTCTATCTATATATTATTTTTTGCTGACAGAAATCATTGTTTCTAAACAGTACTGCCTCCCACAACCTAAAGATAAAATTGACTGTTAAAGACAAATCGAACTGCTTACTTACAGAAAAGATTTACGGATTTGTGAGCAGAGGACACGGGAATAAATTGTTTGCTAAATGACAGGGGTGGGTGTGGGGGTTGGGGCAGAGAAAAGCTTTTACTTTATAGGTTGACTCCACCGGCAGCTCAAATCAGTGCAGTTGCACGTTGCAAATCTGTGCCACAGATGTGATGAGGACACGGCAAAAGTCAAGTAGCTCTTGAACATGCTTTGCATTTTTTCCCACGCTTGCGACCTGCGTTAAAACAGTCTCAATCCTATCCCTTCACACCACAGACTCCTTTTGGGTCATTCAAGAAATTAGATTTTTGACATTAAAATTAAATATTAATGTAATATATCTTAAATAACTGTGTTAATTTTGCAGAGGTGCTCAGTCACGCTCCAAACAAAAAGGTGTAGATGGAGGAAATGTTCACATGTCAGTTGTCTGCTTGGAGGGAGGCCCAGGGGTGCTGGAGAGGGGAGCTGAGGGTGAATAGAAGACCTCACCCCTTCATGCTTGGGTCACAGGGCATATCTCCCACAGCTACTGCCAAGGAAAGAACCACCTTCCTGACATCATTCAGCTCAACAAAGGGCCTATACGTATCTTCTGGAGAGGCAACCAGCCTTAGTAGGTAAGAAGACCTCTATTTCTTTGATAGCTGGGCCCAGTATGGAGTCCAATTGCCTATCAAACACTTGCTTTACATTTATGTTGAAACTGCTCAGTTTCAGCTTTTAGTCATTAGTTTCCACTACAGAGGGTTTTTTGCCAAGATTGAATTTTCTAAGGTTTTTTGGCATAAAAGCATTCTTCAGCACAATGAGCTTGCCTATTTCTACTCTCCTGAGCTAAACAGACCAAGTTCTTTAAGCTTCTCCCAGAACAAATATTTTTTTGTCTCCCATATAATACTTTTTCTCTCTTCTGTCATCTTTTTGTTATTTCAGCGTCTTTGAGGAAACAGGCACTATACATCGTATTTTACTGCCTGTCTCAGCAATGCATTTGTGTTCCTACTCATTACCCCACACGCGTGTGCCTCTGGATCCTGCTAGTGGAAGGTTTGCCATGGTTTTATGTCAGGACCCAACATAAACTCTATTTTTAGAACAGATCCAGCTTAGCGAGACGCTCCCTTTGAGTAAATTTCCTCTTTGTTATATCTCGTTCCACTTCACTCTGTCATTTTCAAATTCTATCATCAACAGTTTTATATCGAATTTCAAAACATTCATGAAAACACCAAACAGAGCTGCTCCCGTTGCTCATGGCTGAAGGACCCCACCAGAAGAACCCTTCCCACCCACACTCGGGGTTGACTCCACACCGATGGTATTTCTCAGGTCTGTTAGTTATCCAGGGTCTTAATCCACTTAGCACAGCCGTACCAAACTTGCAGCTTGTCTCCTGGCTTTTTTTTTTAAGAAACAAGAGTTTTTACAGCACTAAATTAAACATGGAACCTTTCAGATAAATCTCAAAAGATCATGATAGGTTGCAAAAAAAAATTCAAAAGAAAACCAAAAGAACCAAAAACCAACCAAAAAAGTCTTGAACTGGTTTTGAACTACTTGAACCTGTTGGTTTTTTCACAGAAGTATTTGAGATTGTGTATTACTGTGGAATAACATCTCCAGAGTGGCAATTGGTGATCTCAACCAAGCCCTGTAGCACACCAAGGTTCAGAGCACCCAGATGTGCTGGCTCACCGAGATGGTCACCCTTCACCAGTAAGTGCCCGACATCTGCCTCAGAGAGCATTCAGGGATTCTCAGGTGACATCAACCCCCTTCTTTCCAAAAGCAGAGAAGTTATTGAAAAATGTTAACACAGGAGCAAAGACGGGCAATTTCCTGTTTCTTCCCAGCACGAGCCTGTCCCGTTGTGATGGGTTCACAGCCATGAGCATCTCTGGGATCAGCTACAGCTTCTGCTCCCAGATACAGAACAGAAACAACCCTCGCTTCATCAAGTGTGAGAAAAAAATTATTTACATACTTACCTTTATTTACACCATAACAGAATGCTAAAATGCTCCAGTAATCATTACATAAAGATCAAATGTGCAACCTTATTATATACACCAGGAAAATTAGCTTTCCAATGAAATATGGCATGACCTTCAACTACTGGCGTTCGCAGCAGAGTCTGTATTCAGCCCTTCATACATATATTCATAAATTTGGAAACTGTAAATTACACCATGAGATGGATTCAGCCCCAGTGACTGCTGGATTCTACCCTTCCCTCATGCACATCTATCACAAATAAATATTTACTAGCACGCCCAGAGTATTTTCTTCAGCACTCACTCACTCCCTGATTAAATGCAGGTCGTTCTCACCCATAACTACTATTCAAATTCAGAAGTGAAAGTGATTTGGGAAATAAATTATCTTTTAGAGGTATATTTAGTGTCACCTGTCTCGGTCCTCTCATTCAAATGTAAAATGTTCTCCTCTCTGTCTTCATTGTTTTCCGTTCCGTAACTGTAGGCTGTGCAGCCGGGGCTGGAAATGAAGACCGATGGAGTGCTCTGCTCCCCAGCCCAGGCAACGGGCTGCCTTTAGCACTGTCACATCCAGGGCAGCAGCCAAATTAAAGACATTTATTTTCATGGCTGCTTATTGCTACCCAGTAACCTGAATTTTAAGACAAATGCATTATCCCTGAGGAGATGGAGAAGCTGGAACTAGAGAAAGCTGAAGGAGGATAACCGAGAAGAAGGTCTGAAAAAATATTAGTCACGAAGGTCTGAAGAAATACCAAAATGCAAGATCAAAAGGAAGAACAATTAATCAATCAAGATGAAAAAGCTCAAGTAGGAGTTCTCATTTCACAGGGTGTTATGCAGAAAGGACCAGCAAGGTTTAGGGGAGTGTGGAGAGGAGATCCCAGAGAGGAGATCCCAGAGAGGGGATTACAGAGAGGGGATCCCAGAGAGGAGATCCCAGAGAGGGGATCCCAGAGAGGGGCAGCAGCAGAAGGGTCAGCTGAAAAGGCATTTCTGGGTGACGGTGGAAATGAAAGATACATGATCTTTTGTAAAAAGTGTAAAGCTTGAGGCTCCTGGGTAGGTATCTACAAGAAGATTGCAGAAGATAAAACAGATTTTACTTTGCAAATCTCGGATGTCAATCTGAACTGAAAATGTACGCGTAGGTCCTCTCCATGAGGACAGCAAGTGAGTTTTCAAGAGCAGAGAGGTAAGAAATGAGGGAATAACTAAGGGGATCCCAAGCTTGCCTGCACAGCAAAAGTGTGGAATAGGACCCTTTAAAAGATACAAAACAAACCAAAACAAACCCACAAATAAAAAAAAATACCTAAAAGAGGACAGGGAGTTGTGAGTCCACAAGATTCCAAGACGAGCACAGCTAGTGATGCTGGAGCTGGGTGACAGATCACAATAAGAAAAAAAAAGGAAAACTATTTTTTGGCAAAACTCCTGTTTCTCCTCTACACATTCTGGTTTAATGTTACCATGAGATATGTTGAGGTACTTGCCCAGATGCCATTCAGTGGATCTCAGATACTTGTGTCTGCCAGACGTCACCCCGGGGGGACAGGATTGTCTCCGAGGTGGTTTGATGGGTTTCAGATTGGATCATTTTGCTCAGACCATCAGTCCCAGAGGCCATAAACTAACAAAGACTTTCTTGGGTTACGAATGATTTGAGTTTAATGGTCCAGACCATCCCACCCAACCCAGGACATTGGCAGTCAGAGTTGAGGTGCCCAAATGACCCTCTGAAAGTGTTCCCCACTCTTTGTTTTTTCTTTTTAGAGTAGCTAAAGCAGTCAGTTGGGGTCCTCATTTAGGAAATTTAATTACTCTCCAGCAGCGAAGCAAGGTGAACCCACACTCATCAAACATTTCATACAACACGTTACCGTGAATATCAATCATATTTCACAGTAGATCTGGGCTTTGTATTTTGTTGTTACTTTTACTGTTTCTGACAGAAAAATGCTATGCACAGGAAAAAGCCCCAAAGCCAATAATCAGCACTTGACGTATCGAGTTTACTTCAACCAAACTAGAATCACTGCTGCCTTGAAGAACTGCAAAAATCTTTTCGATGTTTTGCATAAATAAAAGTCCCAAGGATCCATTCAGAAAGTAAACAAAGACATGTACGTTCACAAATACTTTCAGGAAAAAATATTAATTAATTAAAATAAAACATATTTAGGCTCCTAATTGATAATATTAATTTGGAAAAAAAATTGTAGGCTCCCATGATACTCAGAGTATTTTCAATATATTACTAAAAAGACAATTTTTAAAAGCTTTTACAATTAATTAATACAGTCAATGAATAATTAAAATACTTCTAGTACAGATCTAAGGAAGGGGAAAAAAATAGTATCTAGGGCTGTCCATGAACCCTTAACCAAAACTTCTCTGTTTTTCCCAATACTCTGAAAGAATAATTTATAACAAATACTTATTTGTTCTTGTGCTGAGACACTAATGACCATAACATTCCTACTGGTGATCAGAATCCATTTTATGTTGTCTAGTATCATCTTTGTCTAGGAAAAGTTCTCGCGGCTGTACTCATGGAAACATCCTTTTGGGACATATGGAAGGTAACTTAAACTATTGGGTCCATTTTCATAAGAAATCTGAAATATCCTGTTAACTGCTCTTCAGGCAGAACAGGCCCAGACAAACCAGTGTGCTGCCATAAAACTGGGTATGAAGAAGCCAGCAGAGTAACACATACTAATTCCAGCCCTTGTTTCTTACTGGGAATGTCCCATTTTGGCTCTTCATACAGCGTTGTAAAGACACCAACTTACATCTGTGTCATTAATCGTTGAAAACAATTAAAAAACAGCTCCAAAAGCACTTCTAGTAGCTGAAACATCACTTTCTGTTGAAAATCAAGTCCTCTTGAAGACCTGTGTAAAACGCACTCGTAAGGATCATCTTTTCAGGTTCATTTCTCCCCAAATCAACATCCTCAGGAATGCATATTGTAATATGGAGCCAAATTCGCAACCCGACTTCTGCTCAAGCTAAGGATGATCATTAAAAGACCTAATTCTTCACTTCATTATGCATCACACTAACAGGTTCAAGAGATCTTTATGCTGGCGCAAACAGTTTTGGTATTTATAACCATTTTCAGACAACTTTACAGTATGGATTTGAACTTACACAAATTAAGATAATAAAATTAACTTTTTTTCTTAATCAAGATAGTTCACTAATTTAAAATTAATGGGATGGAAGGGAAATGTTGGACACTTTCAAAATAAATTAAGTGTGGAACCAGGTTATGTTTAATCAAGCTGTCATGCAAATTAGCGCCTTCATTCAGTGAGTACTATTTAAAGAACTTCTTCGCTAGTGAAAATGTTTTTGGAACCATTACAGGAACCATCCATGTTTTGTTAAAGACAGATGAATGCTAAAACGTCCAGCTCCCCCCAGCACCAGGTTTGTAATGACAATATTGTAAAACTTTGTTAGACAGGGAAACTCCACATCTGTCTGCTGGGGGCAGAGGGCAGCTGGAGTAAATACTTTCAGAAAATAGCTCTTTATCTGAAATGCTATACACTGCTGCCAGAACAAAAATAAATAAAATTTAAAAAAAAAAAAACTCAAACCAAAAAACCCAATCCTACCCAACAAAACCCCACCAAACAACACCCAAAAAAACCACAAACCAACCCCAAGGAAAAGGCAAACTGAAAAAAAAAAACAAACCAACTTAAAAAAAATAAATAAATACTTCAATAAGCACGTGATTCTTACAGGAGAGAAAGGCAGGAAGTGCCCGTTTCTGCAGGAAACAAAGGTGTAAGCAGGAAAATCCCCCCCCCCAGACACAATACCTCAACCCATCACCTGAGCTTGGCTCTGTCCCCCCCAGCACTTGCTCCCCCTCAGCCAGGAAGCGTCCATGGGAACAATCAGCAGCACCTTCCTGATACCGCTCCTTCCCAAGAATTACTGTCTCCTAATAACTACAGCCTGCCCTACGAAGGCGTCACCTATTAAAAATGGCCAGAATTATACTGCCAATAGCACTTATTTTGCTAATTGAGTGGAGCTCTTTATTATCAGCTGATTGCACCAGCCGATGTACAAGATGCCGTTACTTCATAAGAGGGTTGACAACTTCAACAATCAGCGTGCTGAATTCCTGTTGTGATTTTAGATGAAGATTACTGATTCTCCTCCAGAGGAAGGAAAAGAAACGACATTCTTGCTTCTGCTATCGCACAGGTACAGATGTATATTGTTAAATACTATATGTACCATAGAATGGCTTGGGTTGGAAGGGACCTTAAAGATCATTCAGTTCCAACCCCCCTGCCCTGGGCAGGGACACCTCCCACCAGACCAGGTTGCTCCAAGCCCCCTCCAACCTGGCCTTGAACCCCTCCAGGGATGGGGCAGCCACAGCTTCTCTGGGCAACCTGGGCCAGGCTCTCACCACCCCCACAGCAAAGAAGTTCTTTCTGGTATCTCATCTAAATCTCCCTTCTTCCAATTTAAAGCCATTACCCCTTGTCCTGTCACTGCACTCCCTGACAAAGAGTCCCTCCCCAGCTCTCCTGTAGCCCCTTCAGACACTGAAAGGCTGCTCTAAGGTCTCCCTGGAGCCTTCTCTTCTCCAGGCTGAACAACCCCAGCCCCCTCATCCTGTCCTCACAGCAGAGGGGCTCCAGCCCTCCCAGCATCCCCGTGGCCCTCCTGGACCCAAAAGGTCCATGTCCTTTCTATGTTACAGACACCAGAGCTGGACACAGAGCTCCAGGTGGGGTCTCAGAAGCACAGAGCAGAGGGGTAGAATCCCCTCCCATGCCCTGCTGGCCACGCTGCTTTTGATGCAGCCCAGGCTGGGGTTGGCTTTCTGGGCTGCCAGTGCTCACTGCTGGCTTGTGTTGAGCTTCTCCTCCACCATCACTCCCAAGTCCTTCTGCTCAGGGCTGCTCTCCAGCCCTAAGGCTGGAGTATGTAGTTAAATTAATATTCTAAACCAGAAAAAAGAATCCTTTATTCTCCTATGAATGTATTTGTATTGCTCTTCTCCACCCAGTCAAACTTTTCACCAGCAGATGTGCTCTGGATATTGTAATTTATCTCCTTCTAACGTATGAATAATGCGTCGAGTCCTCTCCAAAGGCAGTGAATGTTTGTGCAGAAACTGTATTCCAGGTAACATCAACTTTGATCAACAGTAAATACTGCTCATCACTTGCTACTACAAAAAATAGTATTACTTTGTACTATTTGCTACATATTATCTTCCATCTAGAATTCAAAAGGTTTGCAATGCAAAGTACAAAGTAATTCTCCCCCGTCTCCCCAGAAAGAATCACAAGAATTTCAAACACAGTCACATCAGGTGAATATCTGAAGCTTTACACCGGTGTTTTGTTTGGTGGTTGGGTTTGGTTGATGCACTTACAACTCGAAGCCCGGCATCCCAAGAACACTTAAATGATAGCTGTGATGTCACCGGGAGAGTGGGTTCTCCTCCTGATTCACTGTAGCTGTCATAAGCAGGTCAATTATCCATATATCCACCATCAAAACCCCCTCAGTCTCCATGGATGACTCCCTCAGTGCCCTCTCCCACTGACCTGGCTCTTCCATGAGCTCCAGTCTCCTCAAGCCACAGAGATGGACGCACTGAACCACCCTGAACATTATAGCCCACTTCCCCACACGATCATTATTTACACTTTAAAACAATATTCCTTCTCATCACTCACTCACTAATTCTTATAAAAATAAAATGTATTTGGATATGTCCAAAATATTAAGAAGTATGCTTTTCCAAACAGTCAATCCAGAAGTATATTTGAATTAAAAATAAATTGTATTGGATAAATTCTTCTCCTTCACTGTTCACTTTATCTAATATGTATATTAAAAAAGCAGGAATCAGCACAGTCCGTTGATGTCCTGGGTTTCAGAGACACAGGACTAATTTTTCTTCTAATGCTGGGAGAAATTGCACTTTTAGAAGGCTCTAGTGTCTGAATTAATGAAAATATTTACTTTATGGCCAGCCAGGCTCTGTGGGATTCAAGGTCTCGGTGTTTTCCAGCCTTGCCGGGTGCAGGGATGAGGAGGAGCAAGGCCTGGGCATTTGACCCAAGGTGGCCAACAGGGTTATTTCATACCATGAAGGTCACATTCAATATAAATTAGAAAAGTTTGCTGTGTTGTGCTCTCTCCCTTGGTGGCAGAGGGTCCAGACAACTCCTTGTCCCAGTGCCGGACCCCTGGGGCCTTTCTTTCCCACTGAAGACGTTGCACTCGCAGTGTCTGACATTGGCTGTCCCTGCTGGGAGTGCACGGCTTCCTGCTGGTGGAATTGGCTGAGTATAATTCTTGGGTATCTTATATCCATATCAGGATTAATACTGGTCCTTTAGTCTTATTGTTAATTATTTAGTCTTGTTCTATTAAATCTCTTCACTTTTCAACCCTCGTGTTTCTTTGCGTTCCCCCATTCCCCTTTCCTGGGTGGGGAGGGGTCATGGGGCAACAGAATAATTGTCTGAAAGACAATAAATTGTTATGGATTTTCTCAGACCGTAACAGTTGGAAATGTGATGTTTCAAGAGTTATTTGAATTAGGTCCCACATACATATGTGGTGTTCAGGGTTATTACTATTTTCATAAACAGAATAATGCGTTCCTTGGGCATGAACAGCTTCAGTGCAGCAAACATTAATTCTGAAATAGATGGGAGGGAGGGAAAAGTGAACCACTGCTGGGGAGAGAAGGCCATAGGTACAGGAAGAAATAGCACACAGGAGGTAAAACTGCTCTGGCACGCCAGTTAACTATGGAGAGAAAGGCCAGGAACCCTAAGGTATCAACTATTTACATTACCACTTAAACCTTATTGTTATTTATCACAGAATGCATGCTAATTGGAAACATGCACACAGAACTACTGCACTCAGTGAGATGGGTATCACAGAAAGTGCTCCTTGCACCTCCTGAACCAAGGTCTATTTTAAACCCCTTACCCATCGATAAAATCAGTATGGATTAATTGCAAATATGTCAGAGACAAAAAAACCAAACCACGATCAGCTATTTGGATAACACATGAATTCCGTGATTCTATACA
This sequence comes from Nycticryphes semicollaris, assembly GCA_013400055.1. Lineage (NCBI taxonomy): Eukaryota > Metazoa > Chordata > Aves > Charadriiformes > Rostratulidae > Nycticryphes > Nycticryphes semicollaris. The sequence continues at coordinate 698,657 of VXBJ01000489.1, read as the reverse complement.
CAACACATGAAAGGGGAAGAGAAAAACCAGTGCAGACCAATGTCAGAAAATTCAGCAGCCGTATCTACGCCAAAGACTCTCAGACCTTCTCCCCTCCACACCTGCGCCCCAAGTTTAATTTTAGAGTTTGAACAGTTATTGGCTTTTCATACACCTGCATCTGCAGGCTTTGGGGGACATAAAATGCCTCCCCTCCTCTTCCTCAGCCCTCACCCCTTCACATATCTGCTCCCCTGGGTGGTCTCACTGAGTCCAACGCGTCACCCCAGCCTGGGGCACTCCAAATGACCGCTTTGATCCAAATTTAATTTGCAGGCTGTGTTTTATCTTTATCCCATACACCTTCCCACTAAGAGAAAGAAAGCTTATGCCACTAAAAAAGAGTCACAAATGAAATACAATTACTTAAATTTATTTTAAATTGATTCCCAGCCACGTGCAAGACTCTAAGCTAAAAAAAAGAAGAAAAAAAAAAAAAGAGTAGCTCTGACAAAAGATATATTTTGTTCTCCCTTCCTCAGCTATTTAATCATCTCCGAATGAAAAGTCTAGTACAATTTTCTAGTCCAATTGTTCCAGCCAGGGGGGGAAATTGCTCACCATAATTAGGCCGCTTTCATAACATATTTACTCCTGACCCAGCCTCTTGGGGATGCGGCCAGAGCATCGCACCTGGGAACCGCTGACCTGTTCTTCCACCACGGGACATTTCCCACCACCTCCTCCCCTCTCGCTGGATTTTGATCCCCCTCGCCCGCTTGTTCACAGGCTGTGGGCAGAAAAGCAAAGTTCACCAACTGCAGAAAAAAATATGTAAAAAATTGTTTGCTTTTCGTACCAGTGGAGCCTGCACCTGTGACCTTCCCATTGGGGCTGTGCTGGTGCATGGGGTGATGTCCTGGAGCCGGGTGGGGAGCCCCAGGCCCTGCGCGCTCATTGGAGCAAAGCAAGGAGCAGCTGGACAACTGGGGAAGTGGAGTACCACAGATTTCATAGCTTTTAAAAACATATACATATATGGGGGAGGTTTAGGATGGATATTGGGATACATTTCTTGACCCAAAGTGCTGCCAAGCCTTGGCAGAGGCTGCCCAGGGCAGTGGTGGAGTCCCCATCCCTGGAGGGATTTCAAAGCCGGGCAGACGTGGTGCTGAGGGACATGGGTCAGTGGGGGTTTGGGCAGTGCTGGGTTGGGGGTTGGACTCCATCATCTGGAAGGTCCCTTCCAGCCCAGACCATTCTATGATTCTATACACAACATTTTCTCATACACGAATAGCACAGAAAGTAAACAATAGCAGAAGGACTTTCAGATAAGAATCGGAGGCATCACTTTATACAGGGGACTGGAAATGCTTGACTATGTTTGACTAATTATCCCAAAACAACTACAAGGTCTGACCTGGCCCCCTCTCGCACACCCACCTGGGGTGATGCCGGTGGCAGGTCCCTGCGGCAGATGGACATGGGGCTGCTGGGTGAGAAGTTGGGAAGTTCTCATTTTTTTCCTAAATAAGCAACACAGTTTCCAAAGTTTCCAAAATCCTGAAGGGTGACAGTCACATAAAGGTTGGGACAGGGTGCTAATCCTCTGATTTCTAGAGTCAAACTGTCATCTCAACAGTTTACTTCATATCCCTCCTTCTGCAGAAACAGCCCTAAAGGTCTTCCAGAGCTAATGGGGCATGGCACAACTCAACTCACCATCATCTGCTGAAGAATTTTTCAGGATTATTTGGACACTGTGTTTCTCAAGCCATTATGTAAATTTTGACTCCAAAATGCCCTTACCAAACAAAAAAAAAATATCTTGAAGACTTAAAGTAACCTGATGTTCAGGATGTTCTTTGTGGAGAGGAATATAATGGTAACTTCTACAGCAGAGGTGTGCAAGTTGGCTTGCACACACAGTTATACCACACTCACAAAGTTTTGAAGGTCACAGCGGCTTCCTACGGGCACTGCCCACAGCACACAAAAATCTAGTTATGCATTGAACCGCGATAGGAGAGGCCCTTAACACCTGAAAGAAAAATTTAGACTAATCAGTCTTTCTCTTTTTTCGCTGTTTATATTAGCATTTCAATGAAGTTTTTAATATTTAACTTTAGATTTACTTAATAACTGTCTTGAACGAGAATGAATTATAAGAGAATTGCAGAGCTGGAGTGGGATTAGAAGTGGCTTGGGGAGTCCAATCCAAAGGTACCTGAAGTGCTGCAATACAATTTCACTTACAGCGAGAGGACCTAACGGAGTAGCTAGACAGCACAACACTTTACCATCTCTGGGCATATAATACATCTTAAAGTATGCAATTTTGCCAGTTCACTGATTGAATTCCTATGATAAATTCAAGATAATTATGACATAACACATCAAAATAAATGCATACATACTTTAAATGTATTAGCCTATGATTTTGTAAACATTATATTATACCACCATACTAAATTTATATCCAGAAATATTTAGCAAAGAAAAGAAAATTTATTTAATTATTGCATTATTATCTATTATTTCACTCTGAGCAACACAATAGCTGCAAAACTACTGCATTTTTAACTCCCCCTGGTACGAGGTTTTTCATCACAACTATTAAAGCACGCAACTAAGCTAAACTCAGTACTTCATAAGCACAGATCCTAAAATAAGTCAGTTTAATAACCTAAGTCCTTTCTGAGACCTTCATATAAAGTTGTGCTCATTTTTTAACTACTTTAGTTCATCTGATCCAAATTCCTCATTAAAAACTGCTATGTTATGATGGTTAGCAACTGAATAACTGAAATAATTGCTTTTAGAGCTGAGAGAGTTACCTATTTGACATCACGCCTTCAGCAAGCTGGATTCATTTCTGCTGCAGGAGAGACCTCAGCCTTTCAGATTTTGTGACACAGTGGACAAACACGGAAGACAGAGCTTTTATTTATCTGTTTCTTTTTGCCAAGATATCCATCCTTCCTGCTGCCTTTGGAAACATTATTGCCTCAGCACAGGATATCAAATTATTTGGGGATTTCACCGAGAGCTGTGTTCAATCTCCTAAAGACTTTAAGTATTCAAAGTCTGGGTCAATCTCATCTGTAATTTACTTTAAAGCACACTGGCACTGCTTAACTTCTTCTAGGACCACTTCCCAGTTTCTTTACAATTAAGCTAAAAGCATCTTATCAATCTAAAAATCTGGCAGAGCAAGTCTTGTAACTTCTAGTCCCTGTTAACTTTCTCCTATATGCAAGAAACCAAGAAAATCCACAGGAAATGCTAAGGGAAGCGTTATTTAAGGGACTAGCACAATAGCACAAAGCTGTGTTACTTAAAGATTTATCTTTGATTGAACTCCACTTTTTCCTCTCAGCATCAAAGTGCCAGTCCCACCACCGAGCAAGGGGTACCAAAGGCCGTTCCGGCTCTTGTGGCCGTCGTTGGGTGAACATCACGTTGGCAGAAGCCAAGGTTTCCACACACACTCTCTAGTCCAAATAGATCAAAGTCCTGCAGGCTGCTGTCCCCTCCCAGTGGGACACCAACACCAACAGCTAGGAGTGATCACTGACTTTTGCAGTCTTCACTTCAGTTCTGGGCTTCCTGGAACCATCAGAAAAGGCTACGTGGAAAATTATCCATCCTTTCGTCCTTCCTCCAAGGTACCTGAACCTTGGCTGTTCTCCTTCATGCTCCCATGGGTCACAGCATGGAAGCTATTCTCCTCCTCTCCCCTGATGGCAGGGAGAAGCTCTTGACCTTTATTCAGACAATTTAGAGAAAATGAGCAGTTTCACATCTTGCTGCGTCTTCAGTACAGTGTAGCCCGTGAATTTGGGCTTCACAGTCTGTTCCCCCTGTACCTTCCTGCAGCCTCCCTGAGAAGCTGTGAGCCCATTTCCCAAGCCAGGTACCACTGATGTAAGGGACACTGAGCCGGGATATTGGCTGGAGGATGCATCACAGACCCTGGAGATACATCACAGACACACAAGGAGCCTCAATGTTGGCAAGTCTAGAGCTAGAAAAGCAGAAGCAGCAGCTACAGAGGCAGTGACCATTCCAGTCTTCCACTGGGAAGGCACTGAGGCAAATTCCCTGGTTCCAAAATGCTGATGATGATTTCCAGGACAGGGCTGGTCTTGGCACCGACCTCGCTCCCTGCTCACACACAGAGCCCCTTCTCCAGCTCTCACACCCACCACAGGAGCTTCTGACCGACGTGCACTTCTCCAGCACATGATACAGAGAATCTGGTCTGGTATTAAATTACATTGGTAATAATATACACTTTATTTTGAACTGTGTCACAAACATAAAACGTGTTTATTTGAAGACTGCCATGTACCACTTACCAAAAGCATTGGCTGAAGTATTCAACATTTTCATTTTTCCATCATGCCTTTACAGCTCTATTTTAAAATTAAGTGACACCACAATTTACTGCAAGCTAAGGTTAAGTCTGGAGCTCCTGTGTCAAGCTGAACGTTTCTGGTGGGTAGCATCACAGCCAGTTGCAAAGAACAGGCAAACACAACGCGTTCACTTACACCCTCCTCCATTCAACTCCTTTCTGATAATTAAAAATGAGTAAATTGGCATCTCAGTATCCGTTGCTCATCCCACACCACCATCCATCCCCTGAGGCTGCATCCCTGCTCCTGGTGGCATTGCCCCATGGCTGTCTTCGTATCTCCTCATCGCACCGAGCACCCATCTTACACAGGGTTTCGCCTTCTGGCAGAGGAGGACCCACAAGCTGACCCTTCACAGCTATGGAGAGGTGACCAGGCTAGCAAGGGACCACAAAGAAACCTTAGGAGACACTCTGAAAACGCTGGTGTGGGGCATCCCATGGGGATGTGGGACCTTGAAGCTGCCCAGCCACCCCTGCTCCGGCGTTAGTACCCGTCTGCCCCACTCCAAGTCCACCTGAGAACCAGAAGAGCTTGACAGTGGTTTTGAAGGCCATCGTGCTTCTTCTGGCTCCCTCAAGGAGCTGCCCCAAGTTCAGACCAGCTCCCTGGGCTGGGGAGGGACTGGGGCACACTTCCTGAGCACGATGCTGCTACCAGCTCTCTCACTTCGAAGAAGAGAGTAGAAGTTCCTGAATTAAAATAAACCCATAATTGCAGAGAACAAGCACACACGGCTTGTTCCTGCACTCCTGATCCCAAGTGGATGAGCCGCTCTAACATGTTGTCTCTGCAAACTTCCACCGGTGTTATTATAAAGCCCAGGTAAAACCTCTTCATGGATATTTCAGCACTTCATCTGGCAGCTTATTAAAACCTGCTAAAAAAATTATTGGAGTTCTCACACAAGGGTTGTACCTGCTCGGGTTTTAAATACGCTCCGCTGTCCCAGCGAGCCTTATTCTCCCACGTACAAAGCCTACTGGCTCATGGACCCGCTTCTTTACAACAGGGTAGAAAGGCAAATGGCAGACAAAGTTCTAGGCAATCAGCATGGCCAAGCAGAAAGGGAAGGGGGGAAAAATAGTTTAGAAAATACTGCTTCATTAGTCACTGCAAACCTCTTTTATTCCACAGCAGCACAGAGCAATCTCTCCTGCAACGCTTTTACCCTCACACAGCCCTGCTGGAGCCTCAGTGAGCATCCTTTCCCCACACACTGAGCAGCCTGAAGGAAACACCTTTCCAGAGCAGGCACCAAAGGTCCTGCTGAGGAGCCATGCCAGTGCACTGCAGCAAGGAGTCCAGCCTATTCCAAACATTCTTCTACAACTGCTACATAAAATTAACAGCTATAATGTATATATATATTTAAAAAACCCACAAAACAGCACTAAGTCTATAAAGAGATACATGTATGTGCCTATATATATATATATATATATATTAGTCACGAATTCAACTACTGCACTGAAGAAAAAGTAATGATTTTCCTGTAAGTCAATAGCTGCTCAGTAGATGGAGGCATGGAGGGATAGATGGAGGATGGAGGGAAGGACAGATGGATGATGGATAGATGGATGGAGGGATGAAGGAATGGACAGATGGAATGATAGATGGTGAGAGGGAGAAATA
>VXBJ01000489.1:638512-692573 GCA_013400055.1 Nycticryphes semicollaris | reverse complement strand
GAAATAACCTTTTTCACCACAAATCTGAAACGTAACACAATAAATACACTGAATCCCCAGCTCCTCACTGCCCTGCGCACGGTGCTGGACACCCAGCCAGGGCCCATCTCTGTGCTGGGTTTGGGCAGCCCTTGAGCAGGTGTGGGACGTCAGCACTATCCACTTTTGCTAAACCACATACAGCTTAACCACACCAAATCAACCAGAACCGGGTTTGAGGCTGTTCCTTCCCTTCCTCAACCAGGTTTCCTTGGAGAGAACTGTCCTCCACGTCATTCTTGTTCAGCTCAGCACGCTCGGTCGGTGCCTGGTGGCAAAGCCAGGGTGTGCCTCTGCCTGTGGTTTACAGATACTCCCCTCTCCAATCTGTAAGGAACAGGAGTGCTGTTTTAAAGCCTTGTTTTCTTCTTTAACTGGTCATTTACAGCTGTTAGGTGGTCCTGCTTCCCACCAGCTCCTATCGCTCACCTGCCTGAGAGCACCCCAGCACCTCTCGGCTCGACGCTGATGGCAGGACCATGTCACCAGCGTCGGTGGCTCTGGAGGGAGGACTTCATTCCCCAGTGCTGTGTTATGCTGGTGAATTAGATTCAGTTTGAAAACACTTTTTAACATGAAGCCAGTGCAATATCAAAGGCGTACTACTGTACAGTAAATTATGTATGCCTGTGTTTTGTAGCGGGAGTAAGGTTCCTGCCTACTCTTGACAGAACTGCATTATGTAAATTTAGCAGCGTATCACAGATGCTGCACTAAACTGGACAGTTATCGTATTCCTGGATATTTACATAAGCATAGAAAAAACACAGCATATATACATAAATACATAGCATTTCCTTCATTTACATCAGCATTTGCATGAGAAAAACGATTGGAGATTTCTGCGAGAAGTATTGTATGCTAATGAGACGTTTTCCAAGACAAAACTGTTACTGCTAACAGTTGGATACTCTCTTTGTTTTAATTATGCATGACTAATGATAGCTGTTTGGCTGTCTGACCACCAGATTGCCTGCCGTTGCCAAGGGAAAATCTTTTAAAATAGATCGACTGTTTTTCTGTTATAAAACAGAGCGTGTTCGACTTCATCTTACATTTTTCAAAAGTTTTGCAGCCATAAAAATCAAAACTCGAGCTGAACTCGCTGGTGGGGCACTCTCGCCTGTGAGGCACCACCAAATTTCTACTGGTGTTATAATTAATAACACTGGGCCAAACCAGAGCTACGGCCAGAGCCGCTGCAGGCAGCGACAGACTCCACGTGCTGGTACCTACAGAAAGTACTACAGAAGAGCCCTGAGGAACACTGCTGTGGTGACTGAACATCTTATTGGGCCTATTTTGCATATCCACCTCCATGCAAATGCAGGTGCACTAATGAGTCCAGCCTCCTCTGTGGTCTCTGGCGGCTGTAAAGCTGGGAAAAGGCTGTGCATCCAGTCAGAGGAAGAAACACCTTTTCTGTGGAGTTGAAAAATGTTTGAAAAAATTATAAAGAAGATAGAATGATAGTTTGTGATTTGGCAGGATCCGGGTGGGTGGGACCAGCCCTACCAGCCACACAGCAACGTGGGGTGTGATGGACCATCCCTACCAGACAACTGAAAACTTAGGATGTGATGGACCAGCAGTAACCAACAATCCAGCAATGTGGGGTGTGATGGACCACTTGGCTGGAGCATCCCAGCAATGCAGGGTGTGATGGACCACCCCTACCAGCATCCCAGCAGAGCTACTGAGCCCCAGCAAAGGGTCACCCTGGCCCCATTCCCCGTCTCTGCTCCAGAGCTGCCTCAGTGGTGGGGGTTCAGGATGGCGGTCCCATACTCACAGGTAGAAGAGGGACTGCCCCAGAGATTACAAACCCCACCAAGTTATCATCAAGCTTGGAGTGATGTTTGGGTTGAGTTGGAGGAAATGGAAGTTTTGCAAATTTGAGGAGTTCCTTCGTCTGTTTCTGAGTGGGGCCTTTCTCTTCTGGCAAGTTCATGGGTTTTGTACTGGTCATCTCTGCCCAAAGGCTGAAAGGGAACCAGAGCTGAAGAGGAGTCTGAACTCCCCAACTCAGTCAACGGGCAGTGCTTGAGCAGAGGGGTATTTAACAAACGCTTGTCCCTACAGGGCTCCTGGGGAACAGCATTCTCATGGGAGACAAGGATTGTCTTTCAACCTCAGCTTTGTGGACCATTTTAACTTGCAGGTGAAGCAAGGTATAGAGCTGGCAGCTCCGGTACCAGCAGCTTGCAGATGGGTATGATCAATTAACCTGATTGATTAGTGCAGCTTTACCTCATTGCAGGCGAGTCCACTGCCGCTGCTGTCACCTGCAAAACCTCACTGAATGTATCGTGGCCACCCAGATAAACCTGGCCTTGCCTTCACTCTGCTGTAGTTTGAATCCCTCTAGTTCTGGAAAAAATAGTTTATTCTCAGGCCCCACTGCCCCTCGCCCTGCACTGGGGGTACCTGCAGGTGGTGAGACCAGTGGGAAGGAGATGCTCTGCATCACCTATTCCTTCTCACGCCCTTCCCACGAAGAGCAAGAGCCCCGTTGTGGAGGGGGTGAGAGAGAGCATCCTTTGAAAGGATGCCCTGTGATGCTAAAATGTGCAGGAGGTGCCAGCAGGCACTGGCCAAAGCTGTGCCAGGGAGAAGGAATAGCATGGGGAGCAGCCTTCCAGTGCAAGAGTGGCCTGGGACAAGCCTGGGACATCGGAGGAGCACAGGTCCCACTGTGCCCATCCACCTCCAGCCTCAAACAGAGCTGAGATGTCTCCAGACCAACTCCTGTAGCTGCTGCAGCACAGATTTGACTTTCCAAGCACAGCACCAGGCCGGGGCTCTGCCAGGAGAGCCAGGGGTGAGCCAGTGCCACTTGTCACTGATTTGCCTCTGAAAGGAGTCGGCCCGAGCCCCTGAGACTTGTTTCCCCGGGATATCGGCTACAGTCAACTCTTATGCAAGATGACAAGAGGAAAGTAATTTAAGTCCCTGTTTCTTCCTCAACAGAACAGCCCTTTGGAACAAATCCTCTTTTTCATTCCTTACTGATTCCTTGTTTTGTTAGTTCCCCTGCAGAACATCTGAAACATTCGCGATCGTTTAAAATGATAAATTATTTTAATTTGCTCTGAATTTATTTATTATTACTGCACAGACAAGAGGCAAGCGCCATAATGTGCTTGTTTAATAATTGGCAGGGATTTGGAATGTGAAAGCCTTACCCAAACAACAACTTAATTTTATGAGGGGGTGTGCACATATGTCTACACGTTCCACAGCCACATTGCAGAGGGAGAGGAACAAAGCTTCACGTAGCCAAATAATTTATGATCCTGAACGGCACAAGAATACCAAGAGAGTATGGAAGTCAGGAATTGTACATTTTAAAATCATAAAGGAAAGAAGAAAATGTTTATCCACCACCTGTTCCTCCACAGAGGTACCTGCATTTATACAGGGGTGCACACAACCCCATCCAGCGCTGTGCGTGGACGTGCATCAGAGGGGCTGGACTGCTGGAATACATACAGTGCCTTAAAACTTAAATGTGCTTGATATTCACCTGCTACCAATGCTGCAAAACTTCCACTCCAAATGCCCAATTCTCAGTAGCAGGGATGACACTGGAGAGAGAACATTTGGCAGATGTGTCACCTGCTTTCCATCCCCACTGTTGCTCCTTTGACAAAGACTGTTGGCGGCAAAGGGCATCTCTTCTTGGCAAGGCCAGTGAGCCAGTCCCAATCCCTAAACGTGACTAGTCCCCTTCAGCAATTTAAATATGGACGAGGCACCTCCATCCATCCCCCTGAGAGCCTGGACAGCCTCAGAGACAAAGCCTGCTTGACCTAGCTCAAGCCACACAGGCTTCAGCCATTGCAATCAGAAGAGCTGGGTGTTCCTCAGGACTGTTGATCTGGGGATCCATGGGATTTCATAGCTTACCAAGTGTTGGCAAGGAGTCTGCACAAAATAAAATCCCTGGTAATGACCGTAACGCTGTAGTTTCATTCTCAAGTGCCTGGAGTCAGGGGAAGCAGAAGCAGGAACTGGAAATGGTCCCAGCAACGTTTCATTTGGGCACGACTCCCCTCACCCATGACAAGGCACCGATGGGCTTCACTGAGAAAGAGGAGGTCCTTTGACCTTTTGGTCAGTGTGTTTGAAAGCCAGAGAAGCAGGAGACATGGGTTTGGCTTCTGCTGCCAAATCTCTCCAGCCAAAATGGAGATCATCCCTATACCAGACTCTGATTTCAGAGCCCCTGCATTTGGTACCCCTGAAAGGACCTAGATTAGAAACTGAATGTTAGGTGGACACCTCTCCCCTGAACCGTCACCATCTGTCAGAGGAGAACCATGGTGGAGGACGGGGAGCATCCCATTTTCCAATGAGTGAAGAAGATGATGTGCAGCTGGGGAATGGTGAGACTTGCCATCTCCATGAAGCTCCAGGGAGCCACAGGGGAGCACTGAGTCACCGGTACCACACAAGGAGCAGCATCTCTCCAACACAATGTCTCACCTGCCTCCTGCGCCGCCCCAGGGTGTCACAGTCCAAACACTCGGTACCTCTTGGGGGAGGCAGGAATCACGCTGAAGCAGCAGCTCCCCCAGACAAGGACACCCAGGGACACTGGAGGATGCCTGGAGCTGTTCATCCCATTCCCCATGGGAGAGGGAGAAGATGGCAACTTCTTCTACCAGTGGGAAAACTTATGGAAAATAAGCTGAATAACTCTCAAAGCAACCACTGGAAGAGACAGATGGTGTTTCAGATCAGCTCTCTACCATGTGCCCAAAACTTTTAATATTGGTAAAAAACATATCAGTAAAGCATACTCCTAGACAGTGCTCCTCTGCAGCTGCCCCTCCTGCGCTGCTCGTGGTTCACACAAAGAGTTTGATGACCACCTCAGCTCACAAGGCAGGGGAGAGCATCACTGTGCACAACATAGACCTAAACTCTCTGAGGTGGAAAGAGAAGCAGCCAGGCCACAAGCAAAGAATTCCACATTTAGAAAACAAATCCAAAAACTCCAAACCTCCTGACCTATGACCAAAAAAAAAAAATAAATCTTCTCCCATAATCACCCTTCTTAGATATTGGCTGCCCTGAGCCTCAGACAAAATTCTCATGTAATGGCCAAAAGAAACTGCTGTGGCCAAAAATAGGCAGATGAAGTTCCATCTACCTGTTAACAAGGCTGGCCTGGAACTGGTCCCTGGTTTTCCCGGCCAGGTTTGGCTCTGCTGTCACAACCAGTTCCCTGCTCTACAGCTTCCACCACTCCTGCTCTTCAGTGAGCCTTTGGGAACCTCAATCCACTGGATCACAGCTTGAGGTTTAACTCTTTACAGCGAAGAATTCACATTATATTACACATTCTAGAGCACATGGTTCATAAATGACTCTATAATCACATAGTGGTAAAAAAAACTTTTGGGGTTTTTTTTGTTAAATATTTCAACTTCTAAAAATTTACTGTGCTTTCACAACACAGAAATACTGTCTGCTAAACTAGCTCTTGTTAGCCACAAGCTTTAAGAAAAACGAAATGCAGAAAACACTTTGCCTACTAGAGAAAGCCATTTTGATCATCTTTAGGTTTGTACATTTAGATTACCTGAGGGGATGTTTTTCCTGATGGGGTACGGAGGAACCTGTTTTCTCAGATACGTAAAGCCAAGAGGGACACACACACAAATCAGCCATAACCTGGCTAAGCATCAGCACAGAAAGAGGGAAATTCTCTTATTTCTCCAGGATGTAGGAACGCCTCTGGCTGCAATCCTGGTAGCCAGCTCTCAGGGATTCCGTGGCCAGTGGGAAGGGGATGGAGCAGCCCCCACCAAGCAGAGGTGGCCTTTGTCCTCCCTGAGCATCCATCCTTCCGGCCCCAGCTCCGCTCTGGGGGCAGTGAGGGACACAGCGCAGGTGACCCCCGCCTGCCCTGAGCAAATTGCCCTGCATTTGTCACCTCTCAGATGCTGCTGCTCCGAAATTGCCACCTCTGCCGCCAGCGCTACGGACGGGCTGCAAACCTGCAGGGATCCCTCCTCGTACAGGGTGGGTCTTGAGAAAGGGGGGGCACCAGAGAAATCCAGGTCTGAAAACACCAACTGTATTTCTACCCCTATTTCTACCAGTTTACAAAACTGGCAGCAGTTTATTCTTTCAATAAAATAATGTTTTTGTAACTTTCCCTCTCCTTTCCTCACGAGTTCTCATTAAATCTGATTGCCTGGGAAGAGTACAGAAAAGACACAAGACAGAATTATGGTTCTGAAAATCAGCATTTTCCCAAAATTATTTTGCCACAGAAAACAACTGCATTGCTGATATTATTTCTTATAACTTCAACAAACAGTGAGACAAAAAGCGCTGGGGCTGCGAGGATCGATCACTGGCCAAAACCAGACAAAGAGTGGCCCGGGCAGCAAGGATGGGGTGTGGGGCCACCCCATGGGACACGGCGAGGGGTGAGGGGGATCCTGGCTGGGCAGGGGGGGACACTCGTGGCTTTGCTTCTGCCGCACCAGAGAAACACTGCAGGTGTTAATTGATTAATTACACTTTCATGCGAATTCCCTATTTTAAAAGGAGGGAGCTGCACCACTTACTTCGTGTAGCACTTGGGGGCTTTCACTGGGAAACCTCAGGGGTTCAGGGGATTTATTCCTCATCTTTAGTAAAGACAATGAAAACTTAATGTGAGAACTGAGACTGGAATTTGGCTCCCTCAATCTGCCACCCCACTCACTAAAACAGGCTCTGTGCTTTATTCCCCCGTATTTTAGCTCGAAATGAGACACACAAGTATAAGTTGACCCCCAGTTCAGGGCACGTAACCCCCTTGATTCACACCCCAAACCCAGGTCAGTCCGTAATGGAGCCCTCAGCCCTGGGACACCTCCACCCAAAAGCACATCACATAAATCACCCAAATCTTCTTGCAGCCAAGAAAACGCTGACTCAAAGCCTGGGGAATTACTCCATATCCCGGCATTAATTATTAAAGACAGGGATACTGGATGCCTTAAGCACGGGGCTGCCTTTGTAACAGAGGGAACTTTTGAAGCCCCCCTCACCCCAGAACAGATAAAAGAGAAGCCCAAGGGTGCTGGGAGGAGAATCAACATGTGCCCGTGGCAGGGGGGCTGATGGCCATCCTGCAGGCAGAGCCTGGGAACCACAGCACACAGCAACTTCGGATGCTGCAGCCTGCAGGGGCTGAGGAGGGCTGAATTCAGACAGCACCCAGCTGGAAGTTAAAAAACCAAACCCTTTTCTAACACCCAAATCACTTAGCCACCTGACTGGAGTCTGTATTTTAATAAATTGCCAGCTTCCAGTACTTAGGATACTAACAGCGATTATTTTAATGTATATTGAAATGTATTTATGTTGTGAATCTCCAGTGAGGAGAAGTCCAGGAGGAGCAGTGAGGACATGGAGCGGGAGACCCGAGGTAAACAGCTCTCCCCATCCTCTGCTCGCCCAAAGTGCTTCCCTACAGCCACCCTGCATTTCCCCTCTCCAGCTGCAGCACCAGCTGAAAACCAAATAAACCCCTATTTGAAAGGAAGCCGGCAGAAGGCATGAGAAGTGAAAGAGGTCAGCCACAGAACAAGGAGAATGAATAAAGCAGATTTAAGGCACGGTATTTCTCCTTCTATTTGCCTCGTTCCAGAGTTTGGTACCGATGTTTATGTTTCCTTTAGCAGCACCCCCTCACAGAGCAGACTCTCTCCCTCCCTTGTGAGCCCGAAGTAGGGTTTTAATCTTACGGCTCTGATTTCATTTATGTAACCCATCCAGCTGCACCGACACCCAGTTTCAAACACAGTCTCAGGCCTAGAAAACTGCACGTATCGAAGCCGAAACCCACCAGGAGGTCACCTCCAGAGCAATTCAAACAATTTTTGATTCAGGTAGTTCTAGACGTGTATTTGTTTACATCCTCGGAATGGTTAGAACTGGCTGAGTGCTGCCCGTGAACTCACCAAGGTACCTTCCCTGCCACCATTAGGACTGAAATGGTACAAATAAAACAGACTTGTATTTTTTTCCCTTTGATTCTCTGGTTCTGCAGGCAGAAAGCACGAGGACTTCGGGACATCTCAAAATACGGACTATAATTGAGGGATACGTAAAAAATACTTGTCGGCTGCCCTACATAGACATCTACTGTATTTTCAGTAGCTACTACACCAGAAACAGGCTGACTTGCTATAAAACTGTGCCAAATTCCTCCTGAAAAATGCCTCACGCAGTATTTCACAGACAACTATAGGATCATTAAAAATAGATAGGGCTAAAAGACTTTGTAATCAGGAGACCTGAGAGACACCCCCAACAAAAAACAATACAGCCAGACACTTCATTGCTTAAAACTACTGCCAAATAAATGGGAGGTTTATCACAAGCACAGAGGTTCAACCCACTGCCATCATATTCCGGATAATGAGAAATGAGTATTTTTTTTCTCGAGTTATTAACAATATTATGACAAAAGTGCAACGCATGAATAAAAAGTTAGGCTTTGAGGGGGGGGAAGGGTGGGGAAATAAGCAAATCAAACCAGAGGATTACTTCAACTCAAATCAGAAAGAAGGATTCGAGTAGATTAACTGTGGTGCACGACGACTGGTAAACAAATTTTGCTCTGATCAACCAGGAGGAGCGAGGCTGGTTCCGAGAGGCAAGAACCCAGCTACAGTAAAGCCTGTCATCTCCTAATGGCGCAAGGGCTGCCTTCCTCCCTCCTCCTCCTCCTCTGTTAATCACCGAGAAATAGGAAGAAAACAAAAAAAACCCACCACAACAACAACAAAACATTCAAAAATAAGCGAATACTTCTTGACAGGGAGGAACCCTCAGCGATGCTGGGGGGAGATGATGGGGCGGAGGGGGGGGTGTGTGTGCTGTAAAGCCCGAAATCGATGCCGGAACCTCTCCCAAACTACGTGGTTTCCAGCAGCCGATTTCCCAACTTCTAACGAGATCCCTAGGTTTTTGGGAACACGAGAGAGTTAAAAATCGGGAAACCGCTTCCAGCAGCCGAGGGGATCCGCGCCGCCGCCGCATCCCCGAGAGCGGTCGGGGCTCCCGGCGGAGCCCCGACCGCTCTCGGGGATGCGGCGGCAGCGGTGGCCGGTCCCCGGTGCTCCTCTCCCTCCTCCCCTAGCCCCCCTCCAGCCCACTCGCCCCATCGCGGCCGCGCTCGCCTCCTACCTAAGCACCGCCGTATCCCCCTTCCTGACCACCAAATTGTCCACGGCCGAGCCGGGGTAGTCGCCACCGGGGGCGGCGAGTCGCCCCGGGGGTAGGAGACAGCAAAGGCCGAGGAAAAGGATCGCCAGCCACTGGTGGGAGCCCCCGGCGCTCCGCACCAGCGGCACCATCTCCGCTCCGCGTTGTCCCCGGGCCCGCCGGTGAGGGCCGTGGGGTGCCCCCGGTATCGGTGGTTCCTGGCTGGTGGGTGGCGGTAAAAGGAGCGTGGCTGCTCCCGGGCGGCCTCCGCAGCATCTAGCGAGGAAGGCGGCGGCGGCGACGGCGGCAGCAGCAGCAGCGCGCCCGCTCAGCGCGCCGCGGCGGAATCGGCGGCGGCGGCGGCATCGGCGGGCGGCCCCCGCTTGCCAGCCCGTTGCCACGCAGCCGTCGCCTTGGCAACCGTCCCGGCGGCGGAGGGATGCTCGCCGCCCTCCCCGCCCCGATGGTCCACCCTCCACCTCCCCGCCCCTCGGCATCCCGGTTCCATGCGTCTCCCGTCCCCGTCCCCCGCCCTTCACCACCGCCACCCCCGGGGCCACCCCGCATCGCGGCCCGGCCTGGTGTCAGAAATCGCTCCTCGGTCCCTTCTCTCCCCCCCTCTTGGGGGTTAATAAAAATTTACCACTTTGCCAAACGCCCGCAAGGCAAATCCGGCTTTCGGGCCGCGGCGCTGGGAAGAGCCCCCAGAGCTCCATGGTTTGGCTTCCTCCTCCCTCGGGAGCTGCCGAAATTTCCAGTGGAACCAGCCAGCCCCTTCTGGATTATGGGATCCAGAAGCCAACTCTGACTTTTGGGGAGTTCCACTCCCTAAAAATTCTACCAGAGATATTCAGCCACAGCAGGAAAAAAACAATCAAAAAACCATGGGCAGACTATGTCCCTTTAGACACACAGAAATTAGCAGACTTTATTCCCCCTGTGACCTTCTCCAGAGTGTTAAACACACACTTAAGGCATTGCCAGTCTCTGACAAACGCCACAAAGTGAGGAGTCCCACTTGCTCCATTTGTTTACCCAAACACCCACTTTCTAACCGTTCCTCGGGGCACAGGAGGTTGCACCTCTCTGGGGCCAGGCTGACTCTCCTACAGGAATTCCTCTCCTCCCCGCGCTTCCAGAGGCATTGCATAAGTGCTGCACGGTTGTGCAAGGGGGACTGCACGGCTGCTGTGGCACTAAGGGCAGTTTTGAAAGGTTCTCACAGCAATTCACACACATCTGGCCAATACAGTGTCATAATTGTTCTTCCACAGCAGCTCTGCCACCCCTCGCTGCCAGCCCGTGGTACAGCGCCCACTCATTTTCCCGCGGCACGTTCCCTTTCATCAGCTGCCACAGAGCACCCGTTTTTCTTTTTCCTGCTCACAATTTGCATCAGAAGGATTCGAGAGTAGAATGTTCCAAGCAAAAATCTTTCATGAGTGTGATACTACCCAATGCTTGCTCTTTTGATAAGCCTGTATTCCTGCTCCTGCAAGATTTACCCTTCTTTACCGCATCCCCTTGCATTACATCTTTCCAGCTGCCAAAAGAAATTCTAGCGTGCACAAAAGGGAATTCTTCCTCCCCTTCTGCAGCACGTGGTACCACAGAGTTTCCTTGGTACGGAAAGAGAGGGAGGAAGAGAAAGAGAGAGATTGGCTCACAACCCCTGGATGTGGAAGACTCGCTGTCAGTGTTAGCGTTGTAATACAGTAAGGCCTTTTTAATGCTAAATACAACGGCACAGCGAGACAATTCTCCCTGCTCACTACAGTGCACAACGCCCATCCACTGGGACTACAACACTAAGAACTTCCTGCAAGCACAAGTTGAACATCTCGTATCAAAAACAGCATCAGGAATGTTTCTGAGGCAACACCACGTGTGTGGAAACGGGCTCGTCAACATGCAATGGGCTTGCCAACAACAGGACACACTCCAGCTGCAACCCCCAGTTCCTTTTCCTAATGGGGAGTTGTTAATACCAGGTGGAGCCATCCCACATCTCACACTGTCCCCTTCCCACATTCAAAGATACACAACAATCTCCTGTAGGACCTTTCCAGACACACATCCTTCTTGCAGTTAGCAACCACAGAACATCACATGCCAGGCAGCTGTAAATGCCCTGTCTGCATAGCTCTCGGACATCATTTTCACTGTCACACATCAAGTTCTGTTGTCAAAGAAGTTCCCCAAACGCTGCATCCTCAGAATGTTTTCAAAGGGACCTCAGTAACTCAGTGGGTTTGGTCTGAGTTTCTTCTCTGATGTTTCACCTGTGGCAATACCTCAGCTTCAAAAGCCATTTTCTATAGTTATCTAGAATCACGGTATGGTTGAAGTTAGCAGGAACCTTCAGAGGTCATCTTGTCCAACCCCTCTGCTCAAAACAGGGTCCTCCTAGAGCTGGCTGCCCAGAACCATGCCTAGTCAGCTTGTGAATACTTCCAGAGGAGGACACTCCACAGCCTCTTCGATGCAGTCCCTTCCAGTCAGATTACTGGAACACAAATGGTTTATTGTACACAACATGGCTCTGCTTTGAATCCCAGGGTGGTATCTTCCCCATGCACACGCTGAGGTCCATTGACATGTACTGCAGATATATTTCTTACTGCAGATATATTTCTCTACCCCGACTCTCACAGAATCTTCACATTTGGAAAGGACTTCTGAGATCACCGAGTTCAACCACACACACACACACACACACACACACAAAACTCCCCTACAGTCTCAGCCACCAGAGCATGCCCTGAAGTGCCACATCTACACAGTTCTTCAATACCTCCAGGGATGGTGACTCAACCCCCTCCCTGGGCAGTTCCAGTGCCTGACCACTCTGTCAGTAAAGTCATTCTTCCTAAGATCTAATCTGAACCTCCCCAGCCCCAACTTCAGTCCATACCCTCTGGTCCTGGCATTATTCCCTCGGGAGAAGAGGCCACCACCCACTCAGGTAACTCCAAACCTTTGCTCCTTTTCTAAACGTTGGACTTCTGAGATCCTGCATTTAGATCTCCGAGTGCTCTCCCAAATCCTGTGTGTAAGTGAAGCTCAGTCCAACAAACCAACCAGCCTGACAACAAACGCCCACCCAACTGCATCAACACCCTCAGCACAACAGCAGCAAAAGATGAAAGAGTAAAGCAGGGAGAAATTTCTGCTGAGAAGGTTCTGCAGACAATACACAGATGACAAACCACACACCAGCACCTGCCCTGCTTCAGTGGGTCCTGAAGACATTTCCATGGCTTTTCCCCACACTTCTTTACAAGGCTGAATTCAGTTAAAGAGCCATCTAGTTCGCGTGGCTTCCATCCCACTGCCCCGAGAAGAGCATCACAAGGACTTCATCTTGCCTTTTTTTCCCAAGGACATTTTCTTCATCCTCCAAAACAACTGGCAATTGCCTTACCTTCCCTCTGTGAACAACACTTTTGGCTCAGCCAAACTAATAAGCGCTGTAATCCTTCCTCTCTGCCGCTATTTCACAAATCAGTCCACACTTTACTGCTTTTCATATTAAACATTTTGGGTGGGGAAAAGCAAAAACCAAACCCAACCAAACCAAAAAGCCCACACCTGTTTCTCAAGGCTTTTTGCTCTTCCTTTTATCTCAACCATGCTATGGGCCTGAACTAGCTATTGCCATTCTTTTTATAACCTAATAATAAAATAATAATGATAATTTAAAAAGGAGAGTTCAGATCCATCAGATCCATCTCTCGTCCTGCAGACTCACAGTCTAGACTCAAACGTGGTTGCTCCTCTAACACACCTGTTAGCGCAGGTCAGACAACATTAGCCAAATCAATTCATTTTTGAGGCAGAACATTTATGAATGTGGCTGTGATCTCCAGCACTATTTCTAAGACTTCAGGGGAAACACCTTTCCAAGCTATGAATCAATTTCTGCAAAGACGTTGCGTTGGTATCAGGAGGAAGACGACACGGGACCACATGGGAATCAGGGTTCTACATGTGGAAAACTTCACAGAGCTGTCTCGTGTCAGAAGCCCTTTGAATGTTCTGGTACATAACGTACAGGGATCACCCAGAGAGAGATGTGGTATCATAGTGGAGATCTAATGTTAGGGAGACCTCTGTAACCTTTAATGAGTCGCATGATGTTGGTTTTATTTGACCTTAACAAACAATCAAATAATTTGCTCCTCTTGGAATAAGCAGGACAAAGGACATTTCCTCAACAACATTCTATTAATTTTGCACCAGATCATATAAATCTCAGTCAACAATAGCCAAGATGAAGCTTTCTGGTTTGTTTTGTTCATTTTTAGATTCGTATCCCTGGCTTTCATGCTATTTGCAGATCAATGGAGAAAAAGAGCAGGTCAGGAGTCAATAGCAGTTATACCAATCAGCGTTGCTCTAGAGACTGGATTCTTTCATCTGAATCTTCCCCACCCCCTCCCAAGCCTCGGAAGCTTGGGGGGGTGGGGGAAGAAAAGGAAAAACATCTCACAGCAGATGTGTAGACACAGAGAGGAACTATTGCCCTGGAGGGAAGGCAGAAATCTCTCACATCAGCTACTTTTACTCACAAGTGCATTTGGCTATTTTAGTGTGTTGGTTTCACCTGAAGGAGCCAGGTACTTCCAGTAGGGACAGTGAGCTCGTGGGATATCTCTTGTGACTCAACTGCATATTTTTGTTTAGAGCCATTTAGAAAAGCTGAATTTATTTGTGGTTTGCAAGTAGTCATCTATCAGTTTGCACAAATATTTAAGACTGATTCACAAACTTCACCCTTGGTCTTTTGCCTCATTTCCTTCTGCCTGTTTAACTCTCCTGTAACTGCTCCCTCCTCTAGTGACAAAAGGTGGAAGAAGGACCAGCATAATCTCCTGGAGAACTGGTACTTTTGCTCTGCACGCCAGAGGGGAAGAGGGAGCAGGCAAGGCGAAGAGCACACCACCCATGTGGGCACCAAGGCAGGCTGTTTGTCCTGCCCAGGTCCAGGTACAGGACTTCAGTGGAATAATCTGCTCAGGGTGACCTCTGTCACTGACACAATGGTTGCTTGTGGTGGTTCCTTCCAACCCAAACCATTATTCTGTGATTTTCCTGTGTACTCTGGGCAGCGCTCACCCACTGCTAACTGTCCCTACAGTAGGGTTGGTCAAGGAAATGTGTCTATTTCTATATGTTTCCACATTGGCTGCAAATGTGCACACCATAGTTCCAGTTCCCAACATTACCCACGGCGGCACCACCAGCATTTTCAAGGCATCTCACCTTCTAAAACTTCACACTTCTCTCTTCACACTGCAGGGATGGATGGTTTTTCCATTCTGTAATGTTGTTAATGGCTCTGATCGAGATCTTTTTTACAGACCTCTGAGAATCAAATGGGCAATTTCCACATATACATTTGCTTGCTTTTGAGATATGCATTTCTGAAAGCATTCGAGTATTTCTACTCCATTGCCAAATGACCTTGGGTAGTAGCATCAGCCATAGCACCTGGACCTCAACCTCATGTTCATCATTATATTATCACTGATAATAAACGTCTTTGTTTCTGCTTCCTAAACAGATGATAGGCACTGTACACTGGAGGGGAGAGGGAGAAGGATGTGAGGGACAACAGAATACAGATGGGACACAACAAAATCAAACCGAAACAAAACAAACCCCTACTCTGAATTTTCAGAGTCACGGGTTTTGTCCAAATTCACAAAAGCTTTGGAATTTTGAAACCTAACAATGGGTGGGGAACAGGAGAAACTTACTTAGAGGTAACAAATAAAACATTCCCATGGGTAAAACTTTTTCAGTTTTTAAATTTAATTGAAAATCTCTAGAATTAAAAAAAAAAATTAAAAAAATAAAATGAAACACTTCTATTAGCTTAGGAATTCTCAGGTAATTGACATTCTCAGGTAACATTCTCTAATGAATCTGCTTCTTGACTTTCTCTCCTGTAGCAAATCCATTGCATAAATAAGAACAACACTTTATTACTATGCCGCAGCGCAAGCTCTTCCAAGAAGCACCCAGCCATTGCTCAATGCTCTTGAAACATGTCTCAGGCTGCCCAAGATGGGAACAAACAACTCAAGGAATTTGTCAGCTTTCGTTCTCAAGGAGCAATTTCTGATGGCTCTGCAGACCTGCCATGTGAAAGAGCTCATCGACATCAATCCCAGCAGATCATCAGTTACAGCACAAAAAGGCTTCATGAAATGCATTCCCTGAAACTTCGGTTTGAAAAGGGGTGGTGGTGCGCAGGGAAAGGTGAGGGTGGGAGGAATCTCAGAAAACACAGGCCCAGCCCTTTCACATTTTTAAATAAAAGAGTTTGTATGTCTCCTTTCCGATACCCACTTTTTATTTTTTAAATCTCTTATACATGAAAAATAGAAATCGTGATTTGTCCGAGTATTGAAATCAACAGAAATTTCCTTTTAAATAAGTATCTCTTTCACAGATAACTTCAGAATTCATGGCACTATGGTGGGGGTTTTTGCTAATAGGATTGAAAGCAAATGCTGAAATCTCCATAAAATGCATTTTCCATTTTCCGCACAGTCTGTTACGTGACTATGGACAGAAGTGCTCAGTAAAATACTCTACAAAATTATTTCCCTTACTTCAAAACCCGGCAGAATCCCGGTGTGCTGTCATCTAAGCTGGCACCTACGAGCCGCAAGCCAGGAGTTCTATTAGCACCAGAACGAATGGACTCTAATTTCCATAGATTTGAGTCGTCACCTTATTCGAGCTTCTAAATTGACAGAACGAGGCTGCAGAACGAGCTCAGCCCATATTAGACAGCAGAAAAACGCATATAATAAAGAATTCTCAAAGGAGGAGCGAATCCATGGGTGCCTATTTATAAAACACAAGCTCTAATTATACCTTTCTCAGACATGAGGCATTCATAATGTCACTCCTCTGGGTTCTCACACGTCTGAGGAGACTTGTGCTGTGTCCCATCACCCCCCATTGTTGGGAAAAGACAGACACCCTACACGTGCAGTGATAGGCACTGAAATTCAGGAGGCAGGAGTCATTTCCACCCTCCGTCCATCATTTGCTCAGGAACTCAACAGAAGAAAGAGAAAGGAAAGGAAGAAAAAAAAATAAAAGGTGGAATGATTTCTCCAATTTCTTCTTTACCATCCCTAGAGGGGCCAAGAAGAGCAGAATTGACCCAGCACCTCGTAAATCAGCTTTTCTTAACCCAAGAGGAGCGTGGAAATGCTGGGCTGATGGAAGATGCTCCTCCTGAAATCTAGACCCTCCGGCTCACGTGTCACTGGGGTCTGGGTTGGCTCAACCAGCCCTCGGTGGGATAAGGCTGTGCACGGTACAAGGCTACCAATAAAAGTGTAGTCATATGTGGGTGAATGAAAACATTTTCTTCACCATATGGTATACCATGGAAATAATTGCCAAATGACAGAAGCTCGCTAATATTGATGCCAAATACATAGATAATACTGTCAACTTGTGATCAGCCTACATTTCCCTATTTTAAGACACACAAGTGAGTGCAGTTTGAAAACATCCAGAAGAAGCTGCAGACTGAAGAGCTCTGCAAAGACGTGGATTCCCAACATGCCTCAAAAGTGACAGGGGTTTTTAATTGTTTGGAGCCCTTTGATTCACAAAGGTAAAGAGCAGAGTTTGCCCTGTGAAGAGGTAGCTTTAAATAAATTTCAGGAAAAAAAACAGTAAGTGACTAGACGCAAGCATCCTGCCTGACTAGAAACAGACCTTTTTCTGGCTGCTTTTCCACAGTGAGGAAATATTCCCCCTCGTTGGGTCTGGGAAGTGGAGCAGAGGCAGGAAATCTGGAGTTTGTAGTGCACCAGTTCACAGCTTTCTGTGCTTGAGACAAGTCAAGGCACTTACTTTAACAGCGTGGTGTAACGCTTACAAACAAAATGCTTTTTCAGTGTTAAGAAAACGCACAAACGTTTTTTCAAGTGTCCTTCCTGCTAATATAAGACCATTTTACGAGCCTAAGGATTATACATGCAGTGTGCTTCGAGCTTATAAAACAAACTGCAGTTGTTCCTTTGGTATTTTTCAAACCAGAGACGTGCAGAATAGTCATTACCGAAACGATCAGATTTTAAAGCAGGTTTCCTAGCCGAGGCACTTGTGTTTTACAGTGGCTGGTGTTGGGATCCCTCACTGCTACAGTCAGAGCTTATAACTTGGAAAAGACAGGATGTGCTGCACGTCAGAGCTTAACAAGTGTGGACAGTCTGTGAATCTGTGCTCAGCAGCCCAGATCATTCCTTCCTGTCGGGATTTCATTTATTCATCAGGGAGCATTTTGTCTAAATAACCTCTGACATCTCACGCAAATGTTTTGACCTTGGGAGGAAGGCGCCGTACGCTCCCCTGCCTCGCAGGGTGGAAGGATAGGGGTGGCAAACCAAAGCAAAACGGATCAGAAGAGCAAGGATACTCTCCTTTTCCTTGCCTGATGATCAACATATGCCTGTGGTGGACCTGATGGCAGGGCAAAAAACCTCCTCCAGTATTACAATAATCAACCCTATTCTCATTATTGAAATAAGGGGACCCTACCCCCTATTTTATGACCAAGAAAAAAAAAAGGAAAATAAAGCACGATGCTGTTTTCTTCTGTCCCAGAGCATGACACACACACTTTCCTTTGTGACATAGTCATCTTCAGTATGATAATATGCAATCTCTTTGGTTTTTGTTTTAAGGCACACTCAAGAGTATACAATAGTTGTCCGAAAATATGAGAGCCTGTCACATTCAAATTGCTCATCTGAAAGCATTATTCTTTAATTCTTTAGGTTAATCAAAGCAAATTCTTCCAATATATACTCACACCACACCAACCATTCTTGTTGGTGTCCTCTGGAAGACCTCCAGCTGCCTGATGAAGCTTGTTGGCCCTGCTGGCTTGGGGTGCCTTGGGTACCTCCTACCCTACCAGTGAAATCTCTGTGAGCCAGCAGCCCTGAGAGGCCTCATCCAGCCTCAGTTCTGGGCAGCAGGTTGTACTGGACACCCTGCAAATGTTCCTCCAAGCCATCACCATTTCGTGTTTCTACAGTCCAGAGCAGCACCAAGGCAAGCCAGGGCCCAAGGGAGCAGCAGGAGACAGGCACCGAGCCATTCCCAGTGTCCACCAGTCATGGCACTGAATGGGATTCTCCGAGCCATCGAGTGTCCATCCCGGAGTACCTGTATCTTCTCAGCTTTTGTAACAGCTTTCTTTACAAAAAAATATCAAGCTTCCTAAAATCAAGTAGACTTCCTTGCTCTGTCCTTATTCACAAGGTCTGTTCTCCTCTAGCAAAAGGAGAAGTGATATGATGTGAAATAAGTTTCTAAAAGGAGTGGGGAGAGGATTATTATTTTTTTTCCCCACATGCAGCACACTGGATGGAGGATATGAAGACCACTGATCTCAGCATATCAAATAAACCACCCTGATAAGATGATTAATGTGGTGACTTCATATTATCATACTCTGTTCTCTGTTTGATTTACATGTATAATTTAGCTTACTCATTTAATCTTGTTAATAAAATATCAGATTGGAAGTCTGTATGGATTGCATGTTTTCTCCCCAGGTATTAAGATTAAAAACCCAAGGAATCTCCAGATAATGACTTTGTAAATCTCTGAGCAACGGTACAAAGAAATGCCTTATAGCACTTCCATAACTGACGCCTGAATCCCCGCCCTGCTGGGCTCTATCAGAAATGATATTTGCCCATCAGGGGTTCCTTTGGGCTGCCAGTGGGGGCTTCAGCACTGGGGAAGGGTGGCTGAGGTGGGTGTCAACCAGCCCTCCGAGAGGCTGATCTCTTCCCAGACAAATCAACCTCCCTTTCTCACAGGGCTGTTCAGTGAGAGTGCACCCTCACCACTCTGATTCACTGATAAGAGTAAAGTTATAACATTATTAGGAAAACCACATGAATAAAGCAATGAAAATGAAGTCAACATTGGCCACGCTTATGGTCAAGAACAGAAATGGAATTTCATGGTCACAGTATCGGAGACCAATTATCCTTCTGAACAGGAAAGAATTTGCGTAAGAGATGTAACAGTAGAACAAACAGAGCCACAAACCAAGCACCAGGAAACATGATTTATCTCACCAATCTGGAGCGAGCAGTACGGCTCCTGTTTTGAATATTCTCACTCCTGCCTCAGCCTGGCATTTTAAAAGGATACTGTAGCTGTCACATAAATTGAAATAACCACGAGAAATGAAGCACAATCTGCTAGGATACGGCAGACTTGCGATATAAGCTTAATTCATCAAACAAGTACACCTCTCCCGTGCACATACTTCTGATTTCTCCTGCATAAGTTACCCGTCTTTGCACGTGTAAGCACATAACTGTGTGCTTCATGCAGAGATTCAGAAGACATGACTGTAGCCAACTTTGCTCCAGCATAACGTGGAGGCTTCTCCTGAAGGTGGCAAAGATAAAGCAACCTGTTTGAAAGGCTAAATTGTGAAGAAAAAGCTTTGCAACAAAGATAATAATTGTTAGTTATTCCAAAAAACCTGGAGGAACACCTCTGTAACACCTGCCAATGAAGCAGACTCATTTGCCCATTTTAAAATAGTAAATCTAAATTCAAAATCAGAAGAACTTGAGAAACTGAGTCAGGTATTATTGTCCTAAAAGGGAACATCTCTGTTGACTGTATCAAAAAAATTCAAAATTACTGTTTTTCAAACTGAAATATCAGTAAAAAGCCTGACCACAGCCCCACAAAACCTACTACATTGACGTGTTTAAACTTTATCCTCCTGAGTTTTTTTAAGAAAATGAGGTTTATGACAAATACAAACCAGATGTGTTTGTATTTGCGTGTCTATCTACCGTGAACTGCTCTGAAACTGGTTGACTGATTTCAATCACATTTGACGCAAAGAAAAAGGTCTAAATGATAATATGTTCCTACCAATATTATGAAATTAAGTAACCAGAGACACTCCATTAGTGCTCCAGTTGAGAGAAAACCTGCAGCATGAACTTGTCCTTTATCACACACTGAGTATTCAATCTCCAAATGCAAAGTCATGGGAAAATGGGCTTTCTTAAAGAGAAATTAAATCTTGATTTAAAATAAATAAACAAAACTTGTATATTTGAGAATCTAAGGTGCCACTAGGTAGGTCACTGCTATGTTTTTGAGATTTTTCTGGTGCATCTTTGCTGCTGCCATCATTCCTCATACTCCACTCATTAAAGAGTCACGATGCCATCAGAAATCTTTCCCACATAATTGCTGGTAGGCAGTGATCAACTCTTCACCTTTGCCTTTAAGCGTGTAATTGTAAAGGCGTGTTTTGCAGACATTGAAGTATTCCTTGTCATATTATTTTCTTACATCTTTCCCATTTTTTTATATCTATTTTGAAGTACACAAACCCACAGCACAGCAACAGATATTAGAGCAGAGTCTCGATACTGCCACATCCCTCT
This sequence comes from Nycticryphes semicollaris, assembly GCA_013400055.1. Classification (NCBI taxonomy): domain Eukaryota; kingdom Metazoa; phylum Chordata; class Aves; order Charadriiformes; family Rostratulidae; genus Nycticryphes; species Nycticryphes semicollaris. The sequence continues at coordinate 671,835 of VXBJ01000489.1, read as the reverse complement.
TGGTGCTTCCCATTTCCCACCCAAAGAATGGATCTTTTCAGGTAAAAAACCAGCAGCAATTTTCTTTTTTCATACATTTATGAACTGAAATTAGGAGGGATTTTCAAATTCAGCATTTTCTTAACCTATTCGGGCTGTAGAAAAGGATTTCTGGCTTTGATGACAAGTGGTTTGGGAGAGCATCACCATAGGAGAATGAATTTACAGCATGGATGGTAAACTCTAACATACACGTCAACCAAGTCCAGTCAAGAGTAAATCAGGGACAATGATGACAATGGGAAACGGTAAGCAGTAATATAATTATTAGACCTACAGGCAGAGATATTCTAATAGTGTATGTGCATAAGGTCCAAATGTGTGAATTGGATGGATCAACAACAAAAGGACCAATTTAAAAAATGTAATAATTATTATTTTAAATAATCTGAGATGCGATTTCAGTGCCTGATTGAAATCCTACTGTGGCTCTCCCTTGTACATGGAAAGGCAGAAGAACGAGCAACTACAACAACTGCCGGCAGCATCTGACCCCCTCCAGGAAATAAAACACAGAAGGTTCATGAAAAGTGGGTTTTCCCAGAGCAAAAACTGGGAGTTGATGTTCAGATTTGCATCATTTGTGAGTAATTAGTCATAGCAGTTCAAAATAGCACCTCTAGTACAACAGTAATGACGTGTCGCTCACACACAATTCCCAGAGGTTATGATGCACCAGAAGCACAGGAATGCTAACGTGCTGGCATGAAGATGGGACTGTCAAACACAAAGTACCATATCCCTGGGAAAAAAAACAAACTGTTCTGGTGGGGAAGAAGAGAAATTAATGCATATGGAAAAAAACCACGAAAGCCAGAGGAGGTGACAGTGCCAAAAGCCTTCCAAGCACGTCAGGTACAGGAGAAGGAGAAATATTCACCAAGATTTCTCTAAGCTTCCACAGGAGCACTCATTTCCACCAAGAACAGTGGATCAAACAAAAATGGTGCAACAAAACCAAAACCAAGACCCCAGCAAATCTGCAGATTTTAGCAGTGTGAGTCCATTAATCAAAGAGCTGGCTCAACTGTAGACAAAATTACTCCTCTTACGTAGATGAAACGCTCCATATTAATTCCTAATCAACCACCTGGAGGTAAATACTCAGGTGCACCAGCTGCTGGATAGAGAGGACAGTAAAGACATGGGGTGAAAAACCTTGGGGGATAGTGAGGAACATCTAAAGAGGAATGTTAGACGCTAGAATAAACGTATCAAGCTGCCAAATAATGCTACCAAAGCGATTTAACTCACAAAGCCAGAAAACAACAAGTTTCAACAGAGGAAACACATACAAAAGTTAACTGTGCGTATTGATAAAACACAGAGGTTGCAAAATCCCTGCCCCAACACACAACAATATAAAACAGGTGAAATAAAATCCCACAAAATATTTCCCTTCCTCAAAGAAAAACAATAGCTCAAAAATTGCTGTTTGTTATGAGGTTTCCTAAGTGTACAGGCCTTGGATACACTTATGGCCAAAGCACCTGTGGCTGGGGTTTCCTAACACACCTATATTTTAATTAAAATACAGAGTCCCCTGTCGCAGTACAAAAAAAAAAACCAAATCCATACAAAACTTCATTCATTCGTTTGTGCCAATAAAGGATACCAGTTGTCTGTACATTTGTTCCAGTTTTACCATTTTGTTTTAGGTCTAGTTGTTCCCTCTCCATTTTCTTAAAAGGAAATAAAAACAAACAAACAAACAAAACCACAAAGAAATGAGATTGTCCTAAAGGATTAATTTCATTTTTCTGCAGCAAGGCCCTGGAGGGACACGTTACTCAGTAACTCCATTCTGTGTGACTACTGAGGAGCAGCACCACCTCTCCTCAGGGTATATTTCCAGTAGACAAGCAAACAGTGGAGCCATCCCTTCCCAACTGGAGGCTTCCCATGGAGGCACCGTGTGGAAGCCAGTGCTGTCCACTTGCATTACTGGTCTATAGCAGGAGACACAGAGTGGCTATCGTGTGCCAAAGCCTGTGCTGGGCTGGATCTCCCAGAGAGCAGCTGGTTCCAGCAGCAGAGCCCAGGGAGGTTCAATCACGTTCCGATGGTTTACACCAACCACACAACCCTGAAGGTTTTCCAGCGAGCAGCACACAGACAGAAAAGTGTTCCCTCAACACCCTGCCAGTGCTCTTTTTCTCTGCAGCCATTACACATCACTGAAACACTTCACATCCAAGAAAGTAAAATAAGCCTCCTTACCACAACAATCCACAGTACCAGTCATCTCCTCTCAGATGGGGCGAGAAGCAAAGCAAAGGACACAGCCTCTCTGGGGCCAGGAACTGACCTTTCCCTCCTTGTTATGGAGTTGAACAGGTTTTGCCATTACACATACCATTTGGTAGCCTTCCTGGCATAACTCTCTCAGCCTGTCAGATCATGGTCCTCTGGCAGCAGAGCTGATGTCTCTCCAGTCATTAGTGGGCCATGGAAGTTGCCTTTCCCAGTCCATTCCTCTGGGACATGTTGGCTCTCTGAGCATCACAGAGTAACCAGATGCTCTTTCCAGTCGAAGTCTGGAAGATGCTGCTGCACCCCAGTGCTCTCCAGCTGCATACTGTAGCACACCTCAGGCAGTTGACCAGCTGGGATGGAACACCTCTATCCATCAGCTCCTTCCATGCTGTGGACACACACAGAGTGCCAGGCCTGTCCAGGAATGTGACCTTGCAGGTGTGGTAGCTTGCCTGTACCCAGAGCCATTGGCCATCAACAGTCCTTCCAATGAGGGGTCATGAGGAGCACCTCATAACCCTGGAGATCCAGAGTCCCTGCTCAGATCCAGGCACTGGGAGATATCCAAGGAGCATTCCTTCCTTACACCCCCGAGTATGTGACACCCTGTCACTTCTTACACCCCCGAGTATGTGACATCTACCAGGTGAAGCAGACGATTCAACCAGGAAAGGAGCATTGAAGCACTTCCTAATTTCAAATAGGCTGGAACACCTGGGAAAGAAAACAAAGTCTGTTAGGTTGTGTGCCATACATGTGGCCTTGTAGCGACTCTACACAAACCCAATCTTCTGTGTTTATTGAAATCAAAAGTGAGAAAACCCCTGCATTTTAACAGAAACCAGCTCCAGAACGTAATTTCAACAGACATACACTAATATGTTTTCAGAAGTTTTCCTTAATGCGTTTATTTAAATTTTTAGAGAAACCTTTTATAACCTTCTTATGTTCTCCTCCACCCTTCCTGGCATAAAGGAAGAAAAAAGAAAGAAGAAACAGAAAGACAGAAAGAGAACAGGCAGAAACAGAAACATAAAACAGGCTTATGCTTTTACACGTACTTGAAGACGACTGCAATTCTTACATTTCTACTTAGTCATATCATTAATACCGAGTAGGAAATATTTTCAAAATTTATTTTCAGCCTGTGTGGAAATGAAGAGGTGATGAAGCAAGCTATTATCCAGACCTCTTTGTTAATACAGCTGTATTTACAGAGGCAGGTAGCACAGAAGAGTGCTGACCCCAAAACAACCAGAAATCCAAAATATGTATTTTAATTAATTTAGTTGCATATTGCTTCAAGAAAACATTGTCTTTTGGCCCTCCAATTCAGTTCCAATTACTCCTGAAACTTATGAGCGAGTCTATTTGAAGGAGAGGAATGTACTTGTAGCTGCAGAGTCACTGCATTCTCCTATATTGAGCTGAAGAAACTTCACCCCCAAGCCTGTGCTTGAAGCCTCTGTTGAGTAACCACATGGACGGGGGCTTCACCCCATGGAGAGCTCAAGCAGCACACGTGAAAATAGCTCCAGTTCTGGCACACAACTGAGAGCTGAGCAAGAAGCAGAATTTAGGTTAATGTTCTAGCCTCCACTGAGCAGTCAGCTGCCACCCAGTCACCTGATGAATGAGAATCCATCAGACAGCGATTTCACCAAAAATCAATCATTATAAAAAGCAAAGGAACTGCAAGTACCACACCAGCCTGCACCTGGCTCCCCAGGTCTGGAAATCAGAATATTGCTACTGGTTTGGGTCAAAAGAGGCTGAGGCAGGAGTCGTGGCTTTACACACGCAGCGGTTCATCGGGTCGGTGAGTGGTGGGGCTGGTCACGAAAAGAAAAAGTTCTTGGAAACAGAAATCCAAGGCACCATTTGACAACTCAGCAGTTTTGGTGAAAGAGGTTGGTGGGTTTTTATAACAAGCACTTGAGATGCTTTTGTTGGAAGAACCATATTATTCAAAAACTCCTTATTAAACTGGATTTCAGCCACGTCACCTGCAGCAGGACTCTGTGCTGCACAGCCCTTCCCTGGAAGTGCACGCTGGGGCTGTGTCACCCTCTGCACTGCAGCCACTCTGCACGACACTGAGCATCTCTAGTGAGGAACGCTCCAACTCTGCCCTGAATTCTTGAGGGAGGCAGGTCTTCCATTCCTGTGTTTGTGATGGCTGGAAGGAAGGTCAAATGGGATACCAAAATTTTTTCTAGGCTTTCTGAAAGACCTTGAAATCATGGAAGTCTTAACAATTTAGCAGCAGTTACTTCATTTATTTTTTTTTTTACAGGCTACTTCATTTCTCAACAGAAACAACGCCTCACATTTCAGTGTTAGCTGCTCCGCTCCCAGGAGAAGATAAAAGCCTGTGCCACAAACATTTTCCCACATGTGACATCAGATGGATAAGGAGTGACACATCTTCAGAGTAGGCTGAATGTTCAAATCAACTCTAAACCCAAACTTCATCCCTGTAACTCTGCCACAGCATCATTACACACATTTCACCCACTGATTTTTGAAGTAGACATGAGTGATACTGAAAGCAACCAAGTAGTTTGACCCCCTCCAAACTGGTAAACATTTAAAGCAGTAGCATTAAGGAAAGCTCTGCAGATGTTACACAAATGGCATGTCTCCTTCAGAAAAAGTGTTGTTACCATTTTTGCATACTGGGAACAGTCCAGGAATTGAGAGAAATCTTCATGGAAAGGCCTCCTGTTGACAAACACCATCTACTGAAATTTATGAGCTTCTGAACAAGTCTGGGTAGAGCACATGAACGAACAGAACAGCAGGAGCTACACGGGTTTGGGTGATGCTCAGGCAACTGAAGCTTGCTGATACCTTTGGGGTTTTTATCTGTTTGGGAGTGTGTGTTTGCAGTGTTTCTCTGAAATAGCGCAGTTTTGTGGCTGGGTTGGGTTTAGGTCTCAGAAAGGAACGAGCTTCTTCCTGATCCTGCCCAGAGGACCGATGCTCACGTTCCTCCTCCCGTGCTGGTTTGATCTGCTGAGGGGTCCAGGGAGAGCAGCCCATTCCTGGTGCCCAGTTCCCAGGGGCAGGTCTCTGAAGCTAACGCACGATCATTCCTGGGAGCCACAACACTCACTGTATCTCACGCCCAGGGACCCCACCGGCTGAAGAGGTCCCCAGGTGTGACACTTTGCCTGTGACATTCCTGGCCTTGTCCCCACATCTTCTCCCTGCGGGAGCCCGTTGGAACGGGAGCACATTCTGTCCCTGCCTCTACTTGCAAACGCAAAAGAGAATGGCTTTTGCAGTTTATATTCTGGTAATGACTCACTCAAAATAAGCATATCAATCACATATAATTAAGCTGTCAGCCCTTAATTTAGGGTGTTGTACTACTTAAAAAAACCAAACCACAAATATAAATACCAAAGCAAAGTGACAGGAAGAAAGGAAAGAGGTCTAGCCATAATTTTTATGGCCAGAGAAAACCTGGGCCTCTTACTTTTCTCCTTATTCCAGTTAAAAAACCTGAAATTTAGTTGTTTAATGTTTCAGCTGAACAAATCCCAAGCACGGTTGATATGAGACATTTAAATCCACCATTTGTGAGTAGGGAGCCAACCCTTGGTACAACACAATCACTTCAATATATTTATGAAACGCTAAACCCGACTACGATTACCAGCAGCCAGCATTACAGATGTACAACAGATAAAATCTCTTTTCTGAAGAGTACGGAGGGTAAATCAATGGGAACGATTTACAGAAATGAAAGGTAGGTCCAACGTAAAACAGAGGTGGCTTGTGCTTTTATGGAAAGTGATTTTTAACAAAAAATGACACTTCGATGAAAATTGTTCAAAATTTTAGTGGTGCTTACAGCAAAAATGGAATAATTTTAAGTTAAAAAAAGGTGTTACAGTCAGTTGTTATAAATGCTGATGGGACACTGCATCAGTTAGACCCTACAGTTCAAACACATCTCACCGTACATCAGCACTGGCTTACAAGCACTGAGGGACATCTTACTGGCTACAGAGAGGATCTCAGGGTGTTCAGTGCACTACGATTCCTGTTGGCCAATTTAACTGGCTGTAGGTCATCAGCACCCAGCTTTATTTATTTGATTTTATTTATTTATTGTATTTTCATTTTATTTATTCCTTTATTTCATTTTGTTCAGACCCTGAATGGTATTTTTGGCTGTAAGCTTATGAACCTATGAATGGGGTTTTCTTCCATACAGTCAACATTATCTTGTGCTGGCCTTTCACTCCATCCATCTTGTTTCTCTTTTTGCAAGAGATCCTTGCCAAAGGCTTCTACAAGGAAAAAACTTGCTTTCTTTGAAAACCTCACTATAAGTGTCTTCTCACTTTCATTAATTCAGGATCAACATCAAGAAAACATTTTACTGTTCCAGCCTAAGCGATACACATTTCCTGTCTGTAACACCACGAGTAGACGATCACGCTTTTGAATAGCCCTTTGGATGTCAAGACCCTGACAGAGGGTACCTGGACAAAACCCCACACTCTCAAAACCGTAAAGGAGAGAATACCCAGACACCCCCAGGAGTGAGTGGGGGTCGCTCCCACCTCTCCCAGTTGCCATTTAGGTTAATGTCAAGTGATAATTTCATAAGTCTTCAAGGTCCCACAAGGTATGAATGCTTGACAGGTGAATTTCAAAATGGATTTCTTCCTCCCTCAGACTCCAGAAAGATTGTGATCCGTGGCATCAATGTATATATTTTAAACATGAGTAAGTAGCAAAATCAATTCTGAAAATCCTACATTTAATAAGATAAGTGACAAGTTATTTCTTTTCCTTCTCTTGATGGAGAACTTATACAGCAAAAGTACTTTTAAAAAAAAAAAAAAAGTAATAAAGAATCTGATCTAGTGATTTTGATTATTTCTGTAAAAGCTAGGAAAGACTCGGAGTGACTTTTCAACTTTTCAGGAATACTATACACCACCTTACTCAGGAAGTATCCCAAATGCAGCAAAACTAAAAATAGCTGAATTAAGCCCAATACTGTATTCATTTCAGCACTTTGATTGATGATATTTTCATTGCAGGGACATCTAATAAATAAAGTGAAAGCAATCAATATGGAATTGCAATTACCTGGGTGGTGGGGTTTTTTTAAATTTAGTTTTTGTTTTGGAAGGGCGGCTGTTGGAAGGATGAGCCGCGTCCTCTGCTCAGCACCAACCTCACAGCACATCATTTGTGTGACAGCTGGATCAAAATTCCTGAAGTCTTCTTTAGGAGGCTCTGCAGAGCCGTGGGGAGGTAAACAGAGATAACAGCCTCTAATTAGAATGGATTAGGTTCTGCACGCTCCTAATTGCTGTGCCTTTCTTTCCCAGGCTGGGCTGCCAGGAGAGCAGCAGCATCAATCCCCAGCCAGAGCGGTGAGGGACCGAAGGGACCAAAGGCACTTCAGCATCGTGTCCTCCCCATGGTCCCAGGTTCAAGGATGTCCAGAGCCACCTTGGCAGCTCCCAGGTGGAAAAAGGCAAACCTTGAGATTCCTAGTGCAATTTATCACTTGGTCAGGGATCTCCCGCTGGTTACTCTAAAGCAAATCTTACCTGCTTTGAGAAAACCACTTCACTACATTTTGAGTATTAGTTTCAACACTTACAGGACAGCCCCTCCAAGGACTACTGCAGCAACCACATTTCTTTGTGGAGCATGAAGAGGGTCCTTGCAGAAACCATACAAAGAGATCAGGATAAGCTCTGCAGCTGCACAGGGGGAAAATCATGCAGAGAAGAACAGAGAAAAACTTCTTTCACCATTAAAAATAGAGACATAAATAAAATCAGATCACTTCACAATAGTGTCGCAGATTTTTTTCCACAGAAGCAGCTTGGATGCTGTCAGAACAATCAAGCTGGGACCTGATCTGGTAGCACAGTTCATAGTAGATACTAGAAATTAATACCATAAAATTCAAGTCCAGTTTGTTGGCTTTCATTGATCAACAACTTATTATTATGTGGAGCGTTGCACAACTGACTTCTTGTCAGTAATACTATCTTTCAGAAGGCAAACAAACATCTCCTTATCTATACTTGAGGCCCTCAAGGAAAAAAAAAAAAAAAAGAAAAAAAAAAAGATTATAATCTCTTGGCAAGGTACTGCCTACAGAATAGCCAGATTTATATTGGCAATAAAGCCTTTATATTGTAATTAACAACACTTTAACAGTTTGTTTACTGTGAAAATAAAGGTTATAATTAAAGGATTATGGGAACATACTTGGTGACACTACATTACGCTGTTATTTAGACATGCCCAGGGCAGTGGTGGAGTCCCCATCCCTGGAGGGATTTCAAAGCCGGGCAGACGTGGTGCTGAGGGACATGGGTCAGTGGGGGTTTGGGCAGTGCTGGGTTGGGGGTTGGACTCCATCATCTGGAAGGTCCCTTCCAACCCAGACCATTCTATGATTTTATGCCCTAGTGCATCACACTGATGGTTCAGATGAAACATTCTGGTTGGTCCTCAGTGGATGTCATATGCTGAAGCCCATCGACCTTCTGCCCAGTCCTTTACAAGTCACATGAGGTAATACTTCACCAGGTTTTGGATGAGTTCTGGGGAGCTGGAACCATGGTATGCCCTGGCAATGGACCCTTCTGATGGTACAGAGCTCGGCTTGGGCTCCTCGAGCATCCTTCAGGCCCTGAGTGCTTCTTCTGAGGGACAGACAGACCTTCATTGCACCAAGTGAGGGAGCTTCTCCCAGGACAGGGGTCAGGAAAGTAAAGCAGACCCTCCACCAGCCATAACTCAACAAGACATTGAGGATCTAGATGCAAGGGGAAAATGGCTGGGTGCTGGAACAAGATAGTTCCAATCCAAACCATTCTATGACTCCATGCCCCTCTTCTGACCTTTAACCAACCAAAACCATGTCTCTGCCTAAATCCGTGTTTCCTGCTACTCTGCAAGTACAGGCACTTGAAACACATTTACTGTGTCTCCGTGTTCCTGCTTTTCTCCATTTCAACTCCCTCAACATACTAATGAGCCTGTCCATCACACTTGCCCATCGGCTTCTTGTGTCAGGCATAAAATTCACCCAGACCTTCCACAGGATGTTTTTGCTGTCGTGCAGTAACACAAAAACCTGCTCATAAAGTCTATACATTTGTCAATACACTAAATAGTATTCTCTCTCAGAAGCCGGGTTCATTACCTGCTCTGATGGTATCAGTACTCAGCAGAGCACTCACAGATCAGGTGAAGAGCATTAGGAAACAGATTGCCTTCATATAAGGTGTCTGTTTGGATGAAGGCAGAAAAGCATATATATTTACCAGAAATATTAATAACTCTAAACATCTTTAATGTTGACCCATTCTAATACCGAAGCCACTTCAATTAAATTTAAAAACAAACTATCTGCAGAGCTTATTGCATTGCTTCAGGTTAAAGGCACATCTCCTCTGAGTGCTTTAATATATCTTTATTAAAATGAACCGAAATGCACACATTTTTCAACTGCCTTCATGCAGCTGGATAACAGATGGTAACAATAATGGCTTTTTTTTTTTTCATACCCAAAGCATTTTGAGGATTTTGAAGTGTTCATGGCTATGGTGAGCATGAGGACCTCTATGTTGCCAAGTGATGCTCTTACTATTTCAGTGCTTGAGCAGCTCCAGCAACTGCTCATGGGAGAAGATGCCCTGTGCATAGAGACCACCAGGATGTGTATATGGGGTGAGCTGCGCAGGGAGAGGGGAACGGGGACACAAGCTCATCATCAAGGTGAAAAGTGCATCTGGAGCTCAACTCTGTAACGACTGACAGAATTGTAGAGTAGCTGGGAATAAATGGGAAGTCACGAGAAGCACACCCAGATATCAAAAGCTGGAGGGGAAGAACAGAAGAGGTGATTTTCGGCACCAGTGGTTCTAGACATTTTCATTCAGTCTGGATTTTAGGCCCCTGATGAATCTAAGAAATTGGCAAGAGGACAAAACCGTTGCTCTTCTGCTGCTCAGGGGCTCTGCCCGGACATTCCAACACACCCACGTTCAGAGAGGAGTAACTGATGGCTCCCTTTGCCTCATGCCAAGTAACCACTGCAACACATGAATTGTAGCAACAAATGTGACCCTCAGAGGCTTGAGGAGAAGTTCAGTGAGGTTGTGCTTGGCATACCCAAACTTCTCACAGAGAGAATTTGTGAAGGAAAATTGTTCCAACACCATTTTGCTGCCTCATGCAGCAAACCCTGAAGAGGATGGCACCCACTGCTGCCTGGAATACGTTACACGATTGAAAGCAGAAGACACTCCAACATCACCCACTTTACTCCTGTGACCTCCAGACCAAACAGTTTCAAAAATACAAGTCTGTAGAGGATGTATAATTGAGTGTGCAATCAACAACCATCCATGAAGATAGTGGCACATTCTTCCATGAACCGTGGATTCATGAAGATTTTTAGCACATTATTTAAGAAAATCTTTTTAGACCCTCTACAGGATGACTCCAGGAAAGGCAACACAAGCGGAACTTACAAATCTGAACATGGGAAAATGAAGAGGCACCTCCACAGGCGGTGGAGATACTGCTCGTTCACCGCCTTTTCTCCCTCCTCACCTTCAACCCTCTGTGAGTTGAGAGACGTCCCCCATATTGACTAGGGCTGCTCTTCAGCCTCACAAACGATATTCAGACAGGACAGCTCAGGTTCACATCCCAAGCAGGGAAAACCAGAGCTTTTCTGAAGCTGCCAGACGTGCAACTGCCTTTCTGGCACACAGCACACCACGAAAAACAGACTGGCAGCAACGGGGGAAGACTTGCATTTATGGAAGGACTGTGGGCCACAGCACAACTGGTCTCTATTTCAGGGAAGGTCCTTGTATGAAAGAAGCCATTATTTCAGACTCGCCCTCATAAACATGGGTGCATTTGTTAACACCTTTCTTGTGGAAAAAACATAAAACCCTTGAGCAACGAGAAGCATTATTCAGCCAGCCCACTCTGCAGTGGGGGAAACGAGACAAAACGCTTACCTTGGCCAAATTCAGGTGCAGAGCCTGGGTCAGCTGAAACTAAAACTCTTTATAAACCGTAGTTCTGTGTCATCAAATCCATAACCTTATTAAAAATATACTCAATTGATGGATTTTTTAGCAAGTGGGTGCATGGACTAGAGATCATTTTAACAAGCTAGATTTGATTTTTTTATTAGAAATCTTACTGTAAACCTCTCATTTTTGCTATAGACATCACTTCTTTCATTTATCTGTGTGCCTGTTAGTAACTGGAAGTGACTTTTCCTTTAAAATTATTTAGCTCGAAGTGTGCTGTGAATACTTGATCAGTTGCAGACAGATTGACTTGCAGACTTGTTCTGCACTACCTGCTTAAAATATTATGTACCCCAGAAATACTTCTGCTAGCCAGAGGCAATTCAATATGTGCAGATTTTATTTTGCCTGCAGTAACCAACACTCATTCTAGGCAGTTAAAATACATATTTTAAGTGGGGGCTGGGAGGGTGGGAAACCCTTCTAATAAGCAGCTGTGTTTCTCCCTTCTAGATTTGGATGATTTTGTTCATATCTCCAGAAATCATCAATATTTTGTTTTTACTTGGGGGTTGACACCAAGTGTTGTGACACAGGCTCGAAACTTGGCAACAGACTTTTCAAGAGAGAGCTTTGATCATTTAAAGCCCTGAGGGCGGTTTCACTTTTCCTATGACATTTATCTTTCATCTCTTTCCCACTTTATGAACTTTAAGTGGGACCAGACTTAAAAGATCAGAACACATCCTTTTTATAGCAGTCTTTATTCATTACCCATTTGCAGTATTTTAAAATTGGATAGACCAATTCTTGTGTAAGTACACATACGTACATACACACACACAGACTTGTATTTAAGAGTCTATTTTAACTATTTAATTATACTTGGGATGTCATGTGATTTCACCCAGAAACACCAGTTTCAGCACTGGTGGGGCTGAGGCACCAACAGGTGCTATTCTTTAGGTTTTATAGTGGAAGAGGTGGGGGGAAAATCAAACACTGACTCAATTTCTCAACATCCACCCAAGGAAACCCCAAGAGAATGTCACCTGAGCACCATCACTAATACTTTGAATTCATTTTGGGTAACGAGGTGCTCCAACAGCACAAGAAGAGCAAGAGCAGAGGTGTAATATATATATAAAATAACAATTAAAAACCATGAACCCGAGGGTCCTAGGGAGCCAACAAACCACAATAATTCAGCACCATCAATTTTTCATGAGGAACAGCCAACCAGTCAGTGAGATGAAAACCTAAAACTGCCCGTCCTCAGGCTTCCTGGCAAAGAACTTGGACAGACCACATGGAAAACTGTCACCATCTCTGACCCTGACTCCATCATTCAAGCTATTCTTAATCCTAGAAGTCCTCAGTTTCTTCTTAGCTTTCACTAGGTGTTGCAGCCTTATCTTCTCAAAACACAATGTGACCCATGAAAAAAAAAACCCTCCATCCCTTAAAGCAAGAAACAAAAGGTACACCTGTGTGTACATGCATAGCTCTTTCCCCTTTATCCATTATTTCCATCCTGAAAAGACACAACATGCATGAGGGAGATGGCAATACACAACTGAAAGGATGACTCGATTCTCAGCAATATCCACGGCACGAAGAAAACAGAAGGGGGACTGTGAAGGAAAACACAGTAAGGAAACTCAGAGGAGAGATACTGATGTCAAACAGTGATGGGGGCAAGGAAGCTTCTAGAAACAATTCAGCCTCAGAGTCCTCTAGGCTGACCTTCCTCATACATCTACCTACAAATCCACCTACAAAAACACCCGGAGGGGTTCAAGGCCAGGTTGGATGGGGCTTGGAGCAACCTGGTGTGGTGGGAAGTGTCCCTGCCCAGGGCAGGGGGGTTGGAACTGGATTATCTTCAAAGTCCTTTCCAACTCTAACCATTCTGTGATTCCATGGATCTCTCAGGTTTGGATAGCAGAAGGTCTTGGTCCACTTGAGCCAACACGCACACAGGAAGAGATGACCCTTGTGGTCGTGTTATTTGTTAGTGCTTGTCTTTAACCCAAGGGATGGCCAAGGACTGCTCACCAACACCTAAGCCAGATTCTGTTGACTAATAATTAATGATGGGTCACTTCTCTCTGGAGAAGCCACCTCCTCCAGTGAAAGACAGGTTCTCTCCTTCCCCCACCTTTGCGGGATGCTGCATTTCCCGACACTCGAGGCCCATTTCTCCAAAAGGAACATTTCTGCAGTGTGAAAGGTTGCAAGGCCATTGGCACCAAGCCTCTAGGGAGAGATATTCCATAGCACACAGCTGAAGGTGAGGACATCTAAGTGCTTATATACATATATTTGAATATAAAATTAGAATTGGTAACTATAATTGTAAAATTACTGAATATAGCTCAGACACAGATGAAGAAGGTAAAAAGCGTAAGGATGCTACACACGCAGCAGGTTGTAAAATGAAAAACGATTGCTTTTACTGTCAAGCTACTGGTTTTACTCGTCAGCTTCTTGGTGTGTGCAGTGGTACACCTCACTCCCAAATTCACAACCAGGTCTGCTCCTGCTACGCATGGCATCATGGCTGGAAATAGTGTGCACTAATCCAAATAATCCAAATAAATCAGTTAATGAGATGTAGCAAAGACTCAGTTGCAGTCTTGTAATTAAATACCATTTAATTATTTTAATTAGGGAAAAAATAACCCAAGTCTATCTGAAAAGGAGCCGCTGTGTCTCTGTGTCTCTTCCATGTGGCCAATGCCCGAGACGGATGCAATACCTCCACCACTGAATTCAGTGGCTTAATTCACCCCGTTTCTACTGTGACAGCCCTGCCTTGCCATCAGCATTCAGACTTCAAAGGTGGCTCTGCATAAATTTTATCTTAATGTTTAGGACTTCATAGCAAATAATCAAAAGACCACCAGCAAACCCTGGCACGCTTTTACAGTATATGTTTCTGAGGAAGCCAAGTAACTACTGATAGACTCCAATAATGGTTACTGACCTAAAACGGCCAAAAAGCTACACACCAAGCAAAGACCCCACACCAAAATAAGTTCTGTCCTTGACCTCAAAAAGGTAGCATGCTAGATAAGGAAAATAAAAGCGTTTTCAGCAGTATTTTCAGCCAAAAACAACCTGCTTTTCTGTAACACCAGTAGTAGAAGAGCTGGAGTACAACTGTGCTAATTTATATAACTCAGCTATTCATGTTCTAAGGTTTAAATGCTGCCCTAAAAAATAATCATAGGGATACAAGAGTTAAAGCTAACTAAATAAATAAACGTGGTTTTATACAATACACTCAGAAGAAGGAGAAGGAAAACAAGAATGACTCCTACAGAGTAAAATTTTTCAGGAGAGCAGAGGGTTACCTCGGTACCAGTTTGCTCTCGGGGTTTAAAATAAAGCCCAAAGAACACAAACCCAGCAGAGAAACTTGCATTCCTCAGAATATTCCTTCAGCTGGTCGAGGCTATAATCTGGCTTCATTGTTAACAGCAGCAAGAGATATCTGAAACATAAAATACAAGCCCAGGAATGGCTTTCTCTCCCCCATTCCCCCCGGGGATGGATTTTGAGTAGTATATGATGTTGATCATACTGCTAGTATTAGTTTTTTCTTATTCAAAGCAAAATTAAGAGCCATTAAAATCTATTTCTAAGAGGAATAAATGAACTATATGCTTCCCGATTTATTAGTATGCTTTCCTAGATGTTTGTTTTGTCTTGTTTTGTTTTCCATGGTCCCTCCCACATGGATTAAGAACAACACACCCGTAAACCATCTGTATTAGGCGAGTGCAAACCTGCTTTTGTTTTCTGCTCATCCCTATATGGGTTTGCTCAATGACTAATATGTACCTTTAAAAGAAAACACACACACACGTCCCTGTGCCAGGGATTCCTCCACAGCTGGGCTGTCAGAAACACCTCCTGTCCATTCCAAGTCAGAACTGGCAGAAATGTCCATCCAGAGTGTGGGAGCCAGAGGGTGCAAAACCCAGGGCTGGGTCCTTGGTCACAGCAGTGGGATGACTGGGGTGCAAGGAGGAAAAAACACATCTCTCTATAGACAAGCAAAGAAGAAGATGAGGGATGGAAGAGAGGAGGGATGCGCTGCTGTTCCTCCTCCAGAAATCCAGATGCTTGCCATATCTACGGAGATAATCTGAGAAGTCTCAGTACAAAAAGACCACAAGTGCAGGATGGGCTGGTTGTTGCTGGATTCTGCCTCGTTAACCTGCAAACTCCCTTCCTCAGATGAGGGGAAAGAAAAGGTGCTTCACTGCAAAACATGGGTTTGTTTTTCTGCGATCCCGAGAACAGTTTGTACATGTTAAAGTTGGCTTCACAGTACCTCAGAGGGGGTGGAAAAAACACCATACATTTTGTTTTCAGATTACAGGGAAGGTGAGCAGGGCTTGTCAAGGTTGATGACACAGATCCCAGGCCACCTGCACCCCAATCATGCAGCAAAAACTCCTTCGCAGGCTGGGGTGAAGGGGAAGGGCTCGGGGTGTCCTCTCCAGAGAGAAGCTCCCAGCAAACTGTACATCTCTTCCCAAAAGATAACCAGTTCCTCCCCAAGTTTGGACTCCCAGCTTGGGGTCAAAGCAGCTGAAAAGAACCAGTTCCTAAAGTGTGAGCAGTTATTCTCCCATGCTGTTTTGAGGAGCTGCACATAATTTCAGTAAAATGTGAAATACTTCACATTACCCTGCCAGCAAGATTAATTTGCATTTTCACTTTCGTGGCACACAAGGAGCTTTTAACAAGAGCATTTAAGACAACACCAGCAGAATCATCTGAGCATCCTCCAGAATTCTCAGCCAAGTGAAACACATCTAAAAGCAGCAAGCTGGCAGGCATGTTTAAATAAAAAAAAAATAAAAAATAGCAATAGATAAGTATTATTTGTTCCTCAAAATTGGTTTAAAAGGAAAAAATATGTTAATTGGTTCAGAGAATGTGGTTTAACTTTTGACAGATAAATAAGGCTTTAGGTCAGCATCAGCTTTGGAGGGAAATGACCCTGTTCCTTCTGATTCTGAGCAAATACTCAGAAGCACTGAGCACAGGCAGAGGTACAGGCAGCCTCAGCCACCTTCCCTTGTCCAGTTGGTCCAACAGAAGAATGGTACCACCACCATTCACCTTGCCCAGTCGCACCACAAGCTGGGACCTGCCCATTGATGCTCTCCCCAGCACTTGTGGGGGCCTGAGAGGCTGCTAAAACCACCCCCAGGGACACCTGGCTCCAGAGCAACAGACAATCCATAAAATAACAGCAGGAGTGGGTTACTACACAGGACAAACAGCAGCTAGGGTTGTATGAGCTGGGAAATGAACTGAAGATCACCGATACAAACCCTTTCACCCGTACACAGGCAAACCTGGCACTTTAGTAAACATCGGGGAGAAGCATCCTGCCCGGGGAACGCTTATCTCTGCGCACTGGGAGAACTCGATGGTGGAAATCCAGCAGGATTTTTCAGAATCCCTGCTGAAGTGGAGAAATCTGGGGAGCTGCAGTAGAGCCGAGGCATGTTCACAGCAGAGGTGGAGACCTGAAGGGCTTTTCTGCCTTGTGGCTCTGTGTTTTTAAAGCATGATATTCATGTATTCCCATCCTGCTATCCAGAGCCTGTTTATTATCCTGGACAGAGAAACACAGACATATAAGCAGCTTTTTAAAGCCATTGATATTTCTATCGGTTCCAATTTCAGACTTGAGGGATTTTTGCTGTACATCAAGAATGCAGACTCAGCTGCCTCAAGTACACAGTTCCACGTGATAATGCAAAGCACAAGTCCTCCCGAGAGGCTGAACCACAAGGAAACCAACCCTGGGTTCCCTGCTTAACTCATGATCTAAATTCCATAAAACACATGTTAAAACCGGATAATTTACGGCCTTGTCATTTCTTCATGCAAATCAGACATGGAAAAATTGCACATCACATTCCTGTTGTTACAGCTCAGGCCTCTTTCTCCAGTGTTACTCCTGAAGCTGTAAGACCTGGCATCTTATTGTCACACAGTTAATTCACCTGCTCTTAGACTTCAGCCCTTGGCTGGGTCTTGCACTTTAACCACGTTTCCAAGAAGCTCAGGGAATCACAGCCCACTCAGGCAGGATTTAAAGGATAGAGATAGAAAGTTACCAGACTATCTCCTAAAAGCAAAGAATTATTGGGGGGTTGGCCTCTTCTCCCAAGGAACAGGCCATGGGACAAGAGGAAACGGCCTCAAGTTGGACCAAGGGAGGTTCAGATTGGATATCAGGAACAATTTTCAGACTGCAAGGGCTGTGAAGCCTTGGAATGGGCTTCCTAGGGCAGTGGTGGAGTCACCATCCCTGGAGGGATTTGAAAGCCAGGTTGCCATAGTGCTTAGAGATGTGGATTATCGATGGGTTTTATCAGTTAGGTTGATGGTTGGACCCCAGGATCTTAAAGGTCCCTTCCAACCCAGACAATTCTGTGATTCTATGATTTATCAAAACAATTCAAGAGTAACATGGAAGAGCTTTGCCAGAGCGTTGTGTGTAAGGAGTTGTCTTCCACTCAAGGGCTTCCCACCAAAGTAGGGTAACCCAGGCAGGTCTGCTGTGCATTATCAGCTGCAGCATCCTTGGTTTCTCAGCCCGATTTCCCTAATAGGCTTCTTCCCATCATGGGAAGATCCCCCCCAGAAGAGGGAGGAAGCCACCACCTTAGTCCTGCCAATGTGATTGTCCCCCTCTTGGTCTATGAGCTTCAGCCCCTCCAGTGGTGCAGGCCTGGGCAAAGGCCAGCAAAGGTCCTCAAGACCATGCATCCAAAGTTGTCCCTTCCCAAGTAGGTGGTGTCTGCTGAGACCACACCAGCCACAGCTTTTCTGTCTTCTACTGTTTTGGGTTTGGGTTTGTTTTGTTTTTCCAGATGGTTCTCTTTGAATTCAAAGGAAGAAGTCACCCAGTACCTTCCAGTAACCAGGCCAGCTCCTCCTCCGTCAAACACGTGGGTATTTGTAGGAAGGGTTTGAAGAACTTTTAGCAGCAACTATGTTCAAAAGGGGCATTTAAGCTCCGTTGGTGTCATTGGTTCAGGTTAAAATGGAGTAAACAATTAACCACAAATTATTTGCTCATTGATTGCTCAATAGGAAGGCCACTTGGACCTTTGGGCTGAGCTGGGTTAGCATTCTTTGTCATGGAAACAAAGTGTCTTCACCAGAACCAAGAGAAGCATTTGATGAGTTGGCCTACACAAATTTTAGATTTATTTTTTTTTTTAAATGTAATTCATTCACTGAACTTTCTACATGTCTTCATCAGGAAAAGAATATCAAGGAAGGTGTGAAAATTATAACCTCATTCCTATAACAACTGAAGTCATTACCTATATCTATGTATAAAAATGTGTGTGTTACAATTTCTGATCACACCTGAAGACAAGATAAGAAATCTAAAAAAATAGGCATATATTTTTGAAAATATGATTAGGCACTTAGTGTACAGCACATATGCCATGCAATGTATATACAAACAAATATAATGAAAATTATTTTAAAGGTTCTGTGTCCTAGTGTTGCTGCATTTCAGTTTTCAGATGCCAAACTTAGAAAGTTACATAAACCAGTCACCATATAAACAAAATTAAATATAAACATAAGGAGTTAAAAAACCCAAACAAACAAACAAACAAAAACCACAACAACAACATTCCATAGTCTGGAAATTTGTTTACAGAAATTCTTGTCTCACTTCTGTCCAAAGCAAGAGAAAAGCCAAGTCTCAGTATCTCGGCTGCATCCTGCAAGCCCCGCAGCTGCACCCGGCCGTGTCTGGGGAGATTCACGGCTGCAGTCCCAGAAGTGAGGGCAGAAACGGGACCAGACGGGCACAGAAGGACTCCCAAGAGGGCTGTACCCCCTTGGCCACTGTGCCTGCTTAGCAGAGACCTGCCAATGCCATGCAGTGGCTGCAGGGACGTGGGGGAACACTGACCTGGGGACACCCAGCAGAAGCTCCAGTATCCAGCCTCTGAACGCTTGCTGGGAGCGGGCAGGCAGCAAGTCATGAATTCAATCTGAATTTGTACCTAAAATAAACCCATCTGTTTTCTCCTCAAAGCTCCAGCCTGCACCTGGGACATGGCAATCCCAAGCACAAACACAGGTTGGGTGGAGAATGGCTGGAGAGCAGCCCTGAGCAGAAGGACTTGGGAGTGATGGTGGAGGAGAAGCTCAACACAAGCCAGCAGTGAGCACTGGCAGCCCAGAAAGCCAACCCCAGCCTGGGCTGCATCAAAAGCAGCGTGGCCAGCAGGGCATGGGGGGGGATTCTACCCCTCTGCTCTGTGCTTCTGAGACCCCACCTGGAGCTCTGTGTCCAGCTCTGGTGTCTGTAACATAGAAAGGACATGGACCTGTTGGAATGAGTCCAGAGGAGGCCATAAAGGTGCTTGGAGGGCTGGAGCCCCTCTGCTGTGAGGACAGGCTGAGAGAGCTGGGGTTGTTCAGCCTGGAGAAGAGAAGGCTCCAGGCAGAGCTTAGAGCAGCCTTTCAGTGTCTGAAGGAGCTACAGGAGAGCTGGGGAGGGACTCTTTGTCAGGGAGTGGAGTGACAGGACAAGGGGTAATGGCTTTAAACTGAAAGAGGGGAGATTTAGATTAGATACCAGAAAGAACTTGGTTGGTGTGAGGGTGGTGAGAGCCTGGCCCAGGTTGCCCAGAGAAGCTGTGGCTGCCCCATCCCTGGAGGGGTTCAAGGCCAGGTTGGAGGGGGCTTGGAGCCACCTGGTCTGGTGGGAGGTGTCCCTGCCCAGGGCAGGGGGTTGGAACTGAATGATCTTTAAGGTCCTTTCCATATCTAACCATTCCATGATTCTCTGACTCTTATTTGTGTCTCATCTTCATTAAAAAAAACTCTTTAATGCTTCAATTTGCAGGTGTCACATGAAGCAGTCAATCATTGCTAAGGCCCAGGTAGTGCTGTGTCTGTTGCATCTAAGATTTTATTTTTCCTAAAATAAACATGCTTATTACCTCTTAACAACAGGGGCTGTGTACAAGCCAGCATTGCGTCTGAGCAGCCTGCGAAGGGAATGGTGTGAGCTCATACCGAGCCCCACACTGATGACACTGCTTTGCTTCTGCTGCCCAAACCCACTAATCTGGGAACTGTGAACATACCAGAAGGGAAAGACGATGCCATGTAGATCTGCTCTGTCCTGGGTGATGGCCCCGAGAGGGTCAAAATAACCTATATTTTCTTTTAGGGTTTTTTTGTTTTGGGGTATTTTTTTTAAGTAACTCTGCATAAAATAGCTGTGGATCGTGACCAGATGCATAATGCAATTAATTCTCACTGCAGAGATTCATCCCCCAGGCCAAATTTGGGAACTAAAAATGTGTGAAGCACACTGAGCACCTTTCAGAGTCTAACGACGCTCACCCTAAGAGAGCCAGGAAGCAGAGGAGCAATTGCAGAGCTCAAGAAAGGTTGTAAAGGACTGAAGGACAAAAAAAATCAAACCCTGTGACTAAGGGGTGGAGAAAGAGGACCCTAGAAAGCTGGAGACTGGTCAGACCAATGCTTCACACTGGATGGAAGCCAGGAGTTAATCAATTGGTTTGGAAACACCCACTGGTTCTCTAAAAAACCACAGGGAATCATCAGCAAAGTTTAGCAAATTGATTCAAAGCTGCTGTGCAAAACCGTACGGGTAAAACATTTCAGGGAAGTCTCTGGATCCCAGCAGGACCCTCCAGCTCAATGAAAGTTCTCAGTCCCCCTCACGTTCCAGGTAGGTGGGTAGTAATAAAGGAAGCGAGGCTCAAAACTTAGTCCAATCAAATAAACTAAATTTCATAAGGTCTCAAAATGCAGTGGGGAAAGCAGGTTTCCAGGCCTTCCTCTCTCCTATTCACGAGTTTCTTGGCTAATTGTGTAGCTCTTACAGCTGTACATCCGTAAGGCTCATGAAAATTAGAAATTAGAACTCTGCCTGAATGAGAGCCTCACACCCTGGCAGCGACTGGAGAGGATCAAACAGGCAACAGCATTTGGATCACAGATGCTGTGGAATGTTTTTACAATTACAGTTGATTTAATGCAAGATAAATAAGGCTTTAGAGACACTTTAACATCTATTGATTCATATGAAAAGGAGTGTACATAAAAAGATTTATCTAATTGCCTTTGCATTTTAAAAGTGTAGGTTACAGCAATTAATCACTGGGAGCAGAGGCATGAAAATGTCTGGGAGATGCAGAGTGCGGCAGCAGGGAGACGTACGGAGGTTTTTGGGCAAGGTTAACAGGGAACCTCACATGTAGATGTAAAAGTTTGAAACCAGGTGCAGTGCCATTTGCCACCGAAGTGCTGAGCTCCTAGAGGAGTACAGACACCACGACTGAGCTCAGCCTCGGTGGAACAGCCGTGGCTCATCCCATCCTCCAGTGGGTGATCCTCCACCCAGACCTCGAAGCCCAAGAGCCTTCCAGCAGGTTCCACGAGCACTTGGAAGAAACCAGTTACATGAGCAGTTTCTCCTCAGGAGCTTCCCCAACACGATCAAGTACTGACCCTGCCATCTCTGTCCCCCTCCTTTTTTCCTAATGTGTTTTCTAATTATCCTTTATTACCTCAGCAGACAAACCACACTGAAGCCCTGTTCCCACTCTGCACAGCGCTGAGGGTCACTCACCGTGTCCGGGTGCGTAACGCAGGACCTCTGCAGCCCCCCAAACCCACAGCAACATGCTGCTTCTGGAGAAGGAGCCACAGTTACACGAAGGAAACAAATCCTGAAGCATTTTCTTTTCCAACATACAAATATTTTCCCTATTTTTCACTATGATTCACAACAAGCAACACACTTTGTGAGGTATAAAAAAAAGGCTTAGTTTTACAAGATAGTTGTCAGCTCCCTCCTTTTGCCATCGGCAAAGGGGAAAGGCAGTAGTCCCTCAAGATACCACCTCCTCCAGGTTCAGAGATGGGGTGCAAGGAGTGACACCCCAGTATAGCTGACTTGAGAGCTTCTTCTCATCGATCGTTCTTGCTCATACAACACTGCTCTCATGTGCACACAAAGGCACCCCGTGAAACAACATCACCACCCTGGCCACGCTCGTGGCAGTGGAAGAGCAAAGTGGTGGTGGGTCCCCATCATCAGTTCCATGCCCTCCTGAGCCATGCTGCCTCCACCTATTCTAATCAATTCTCAGGTCTGCCCTTCTCAGTATCACCTCCCCATCTGATACTGCTTTCAATCACTTGTTAAATTTTATAGTGGAGGGGTTTTAGGGTTTTTTGTTTGGTTGTGGTGGTTTTTTTTTTAAAACCCATCCACCCCCAGAAATGGGGACATTCATTTAGGACAAAGGAAACAGCCTCAAGTTGTGCCAGGGGAGGTTTAGGATGGATATTGGGAACCATTTTTTCATGGGAAGGGCTGTGAAACCTTGGCAGAGGCTGCCCAGGGCAGTGGTGGAGTCCCCATCCCTGGAGGGATTTCAAAGCCGGGCAGACGTGGTGCTGAGGGACATGGGTCAGTGGGGGTTTGGGCAGTGCTGGGTTGGTGGTTGGACTCCATCATCTGGAAGGTCCCTTCCAACCTGGATGATTCTCTGATTCTAAATACCATTGCAGGGAAAACAACAAAGCCAACTTGGGGACACCTTCATGGTGATGTCAAACCCTAAAATAACACACAGGCCTTATTCCAACGAAAACAACCCTCTAGTTGCTGTTATTTGAAATATTTGGCAAGTACTGATAAATAATTTAAAGGGCACGCTTCTTGTGGTTATTTAATAAGCAGGAAAAACTGCAGAGCATTTTCAGATGTCATAATAAACTCGCATTATTGTGATTTATTACTTCATGGCCCTGTTTTAAGACAGGGTGTTGGTTACACTGAGCCACCTATCTGGCCAGGGACAGATGTCCCAGTACTGAAGCCGACCCAAGTGATGGGTCTGCTCTGGCAGGGGAAGTGAAGCTTCAAGAGCCCACAGCAACCACGAGGGCAGCAGGTGATCCCTCCCCAGTGCTCCCCGCCAGAGGATTAGTGCATCACAAGAGTCGAAACCAGACGGAGCCCTGCGCTAATGCCCGGGCCTTAGAGGATGCTCTGAGCCAGACCCACAGAAAGTGGGTCACCTCACAAGTATGATCTCTGCCCATTGTAAATAACATCTGCCTCCTTGTTTTAATTGCAATTCAAACCGCAACCAGGAGGAGAGGGCTCGACCTCTGCTCGCTCCAGAAGGTGGGCCCAGGAACACTGCACGTGGACAACTTTTTTTAGGGTTTTTTTTTGTTTTAAACCCAGCATACCTTAAAAGTTCTCCAGTTTAGCTTCTGTAGCCAAATATGCAAATTATCCTGATTACTACTAACTCATTAAATCTAAGATATGTAAAACATTGCTACATCAATTAAATCATAATACGGAGATGGAGGAACAGCTAGTACTCTCCAAGTCACACGTATTTGCTTTATGGAACAGTGGCTGCTTCAGAAACTGCGAAGGGCAAGTTGTGATTCGCATTCAGCAACCATTTCTGAGTTTGCATCAGTATGCAAAATCATAATTATTATTTTATGTCTCACTTTGTCACACAGTTGCTGTGCTTGACTTCCAGCAGTAAGAATGTCCTTATCATTTAACCCAAACAAGACTTAAACTTACGTGAAAAATTTAAAAAATAAAAGAAGATACTTAGGACTCCAGGTATTTCACACCACTTCTAACTGTAAATGGAACGTTATTCTGAATACAGATCTCATTGCTGCTTCCTTAACACCTCTGCATTTGTAACAGAGCTCACCATTCTCATAACAACTGGGACGTACTTAACTCCCAGTCAGCCGATGAGTACAGAAGAGAAGATGCAACAAAGAAAGAAAAATGAGCAGCTTTTGCCTATTGAATACACAATTTGGGGGTGATTTATTCTCATACTTGAATTTCAGATGAAGTAGCTTGAATGTTTAAAAAAATAAATAAATTAAACCCCAAGCTACATTGCTTTTTCCAGCCTTTGGTATCACTTTGCCTTTCAGCACAGAAGTATGTTGACTCCTTCACAACATGGTCTCTTTCAGACAGTTCTTTAAAGAAACAGCCAAACTCCTTCCCAGTCGTAATGCTTAAATAACAGGAAATAATTTCCACCCCCTGCTCTGTGTGTGTGTGTTTTAAAGCACTTTTTGTTTCACTTCCCCTCCAATTTTTCCCATTGAGCAAAACCTTCAGCCACAGGATGAAGAAGGGGGAAGACAAGTTATTTTTACATGTAATCAAGGATTATGCAGAATAAAAAAGCTTCCCCATAGAAATTGTACTGAAGTGCCCTGTCAGGCATGGCAGAAGTAACTTTGTCACAGAAATTTGTAATCACATAGATGTTTTGTACCTTTTCCCCCACCATCTATGAAGAAGTGAACGACGACCAGCATCACTAACTCCTGCACTTGCAGGAGAACAATTCTGGGAGCATCTCTCCAAAGCGAGCCCTGCTGGCCCAGAGGAGCACCAGAGGGGACAGGAGCTGGGTGAGGTGGGAGCTGAAGGAGGCTCAGGGTTGATTCCCCATGGGAGACCCTCCTCTCCCTCACCCCGTGCTGGGGTCCAGCTGCAGGATGGGTACCACCCACACCAAGAGCGATGGTCCACAAGGCACCAGCCCCCAAAGGTCCCACCCTCTCAGCACATCTCCAATAGTCACAACCCCTGTTGAAAAGGAGAGGAGATTGACTCTTACAAATCCGAAGATTGTTTTCATGATCCATCTAATCTGCTCTATTAATAAAAATAGACCAAACCCTTCTGGCGCAATTCATTTCTCACTTCCACTTTCAAGTGGTCTCTAAATGCAAGAAATCATGCCTGCCCAATTAATCACGGCGCTGAGCATCTCTAATACCTGGGGAGAATGCAAAGCCACAGCTACTGCAAAGTTTAAATTAAACACTTGAGATAAATTAAGGAGCACTTTAAGAAACAGTTGTCCAGTAGCAGGGAAGAACTAATCCCCTAGCTTTTTCTTTATTTTTTGTGTTCTTCCTTGAAATTTCCTCTTAAAAGGAGAAGCTGTTTGTCAGCTACTGTAAGGCTTTTTGAGTCTTGTTGATGCTGCCCTTATCGAGTAGGAAAATGGTAGTCTCCTAAAGCCCACTGGTAAACATTTAAGTTCCAAATTATTTTCATTTGCACCCCAGTGACACAAAGAGGCTTTCACATATGGTGTCAGTGTGTTAACTGAATTTTCTCCACCTTCTCCTATTTAAGCTCAATGTCGGCTCGGCAGTCCTACCAAGAAACAGCTGAATATAACATACCATGTTCATTCTACACTTTGGGGATTGTCATATTGCATCTGTGGGATTAAATTTTTTAAGGAGTTGTCAAGTTTAATTGGAGAGTTCACACAGTCCCAGCTCTGGTGCTGTGATTTATCCAGCAAGTGTTTCTCTTTTATCACTTTACACTAACTCATAGATCTAAATAAAACCATCTGTGAACAAAGCCCGTGGAATTAGGCAAACTGATCAGAGTGCACTGGTTTTCCCAAGGTTTGATTTGTACATTGTGCTGTTCGCTGGGTGTTTGATTGTGTTTTAAACTTTTCTGCAGGTTCAGCTTTTGGTGATGTGGATGGAGATTGCTCCCACCAAGGCAACTGGCCAACAATGCTTGACATGCTCCAGCCCTGCCCCAGCACCCTCCAGGGGACAACAAGGCTCTTTCTGAGCCATGACACTGAATTCTCTGCAGTCCTGGGCATCAGAAACATCAGGAGTGATGCACCCAGAGGACGAGCAGCGTTGTCCACCTGTCCCTCCTGGAGCTCCTCTCTTCCCAGGCTTGGGCATGGGCAGCATTGTCCTCCCTCTCTCCCAGCATCACCTTCCTCCCCACAGGGGCTGCAGTCGTAACCCTCGGCTGCCTCTGGAACCCACCACAGCCTGAACAGACACCCTCTTCTGTCTGGGTAGAAGTATACACACACAAAATATCTATATGTAAATGAAATTTCTGTTTGGAATAATATTTTATGAACTTAAGCTTGTTAACCGAGCAACTCAAGTCAAGCTGGGACCAAGGCACAAGTTTGAACAGTTTGCACTTTAAGACCTCTCAAGAAGAGGAGCCGATACCACTTTAGCTTCCTCTGCCCAGCACCTGAAGATTTCTGCAGCCTTAAACACACAAACAAGAAGCAAAGAGCATTAAGTGCACAGACCATGGGTCAAACTCACAGCATCACTCAGCTCTGTGAAGGCAGATGCTCAGACATTTCCTTTACACAAAACATCTCACTTCTTTTGGGGCACCCCCAGCCCCTGGGACCGACTAAGCACCCCCAGCCAACAGGCTGGGTTTGAGGGCACATTTCCTAACACCCTTTAGACTGGCAAGCACAAAGTATTTGTAGGAGACCACGAGGACTAAACCTGCAATTTCCCATGTGCCAAAGCCCTGCCTTCACCAAACAAGTGCAGATTGCTGCAATTCCACAGAACTGATTTGAATAAATTTCTCTAATATCAGCAGATCTGATAAAGCCAATAGAAATCTCCTAAATGCATCTGGAGAAGGGGAGATGCCATTTTTCTCAGAAACACCATTCTTTGCATCACTCATCAGCAGACAAGCTTCCAAGGGCTCGGGGTGCAGGGCTGTGCTCGGTCTGTGCTGGTTTTAGGGCATCTCTCAGAGGTTTCCAGAAGCTGCCTCGGCCCCCACTGCCTCCCACCCCCTCGTTTTGCCTCCAGCACTCGCTCCCCACCTGCAGCCTCTAAACTAATATTAAGCACACGACAAGGTCTCTGAGCCAGGGCTTGAGTCATAAAAGCCTTTTGCAGCACACACTTCACCTTGGGGAAAAAAACAAAACAAACCCAAAACACAACCCCAACAAAACCCACCCAAACACCACCACCCCACCATATGTCCTGAGTGAGGTTCCAGCCACATCACTAAAGGTTCTGGGGAATTAACCCTTCTCTTCCCCCACTCCAGCCAGGACGCCTGCGGGCGATGAAGAGCCAACGGGGAGGATGAGCGCACGCTAAAGATTGATTTACGGCGACAGAAACTGCTCTGAGAGATGAAAAGTGAGATATTTTAGTCTTTCAAGTATTTAGAGCTCTCATTTGTACATATTTATTCTACTGGCATAAAAACAGTCCCCTGGAAAGCCATATAGTAATTCATAAACAGAAAAATGGAAATTGAAACCCTCTGCTTCCCGCAGCAGTGGTGGGAATTACCCCAGCAGACAGCTGAATGGAGCCTACCTGTGCTTTCACAGAAGATACCCACGATGCCTACAAATTATTTCTTTGGTATTTAAGTAGAGTTATATTTACAAAAAACACCCCCCAAAAAATAGGTAAAACATCCAATCATATACACGCCTTTCCAAAGTCCTCTAAAAAAGCCAGCTGGCATAAACTGCAAGGATATGGAGGGCTGAAGGGGTTCGGGGGACATCGTGGTTTGACCTCAGACGGCGACAAAGACCCAGGTGGCAGCTGCTCTGTCTGGAGCCCCTCCACAGCCAGGAGGGGAAAACTGCAGGAAAAAGGTGAAACTCGTGGGTTGGGCAGTTTAGCAGGACAACTGAACACTGACAGGGACAGAGGGGATTACAAACACCATGAGGATATCGATGCTCACCCACCACACCCAGGACCATCTCCCTCCACCCCACCCCCCCCGACGGTGGGCCACCATTGTTGCAGCCTAGGGTTCCTGAACCAGGTCACCAGCAGGCAACACACCACCCACATCCTGTCGTGGTTGTCCCCCTATACCCCCCAGGATAAGATATGATGGGTGTGCCCCTGCAAAAAACAAACAAACAAATACCAACCAAAACCTCCATTCAAATTTAGGAAAACTGACAAACTTCCACCTTCATACTAATTCATGGCTTCAAGCCTACAGAAGTTGAGATATTCTGACCAGCTTGACCGTCACTTTTTTCCCCCCTATTACTCTTTATTGCAAAGCCACTGAGCAGGGATCAGAACCCATTAAAAATAAAGTCTTTATTCTACGAAGTGCACAACCCAGCTGCAAATGTGCTTCACAAATCAGTTCAGGCAGGCTGGCCTACAACATCTGCTTTTTTCACATCTGTCTTTGTGACTTGGGGCAAACCACATTCCCACTGGGGTGTTTAAGGGGTACAAAGCTCCACCTCAGCAGGTTCTCAGAGTGGAAACTCCCCCACCTGAACTGCCCAACTCAAGAGATGTTGTGAGCGCTGCTCCTCTTCCCCAGCTGCCCTCGTTCCAGGCTGAAAATTTATACATAGGCAGAACCAGTTCACAAAGCAGTTTCTGTGTTTTGTGCATGAAACAGTGATACAAGTGGAGGAATTACAGTAGAGCGTGTCCTGCACACGCCAGGGCAGCCACCAGCCCTCATCAGAAGGGTTATTATAATGCACCACAAGATTAAACATTTATTTCTCATTTAATTCTAGAGGCAGGGTCTAAATACTCTGACAAAAAAAAAAAGTTTAATTTTTTTCTGAAGAGTTCTCAATATTCTCATGCAGACCTATTTCTCTTCACTAGATTCCCTTTTAATTTAAAACTAATTAACTAGTTGGGAGGAAAACAATCTTTATACCAAAGGAAAAAAAAACAAAACCATCTCATCACACTAGGAGCCAGTCTCCCATGACCTTGTAATTATGACCATACGTAACCAGGAGAATAATACAAGGTTGACCACAAGCTCAACTTGACCCATTTTACTATTAGCACAATGTTTTCATACCCTTCTTCCCGAAGCCATTTGTTAAAGGGGCTTTATGGCAGCTCTTCATGCAGCAGTGAATTGCACTTAATGAAACCATGCATCTCACCCCGGCATCCAAACTCTCATCATTGACTTCAACCATAAATCTTTACATCTTTTTCCTTAGGGCAAAGTATTAAGGAATCATTTTCTTCGCCAAAATAATGACTTAGAAGATACACATTTTTATATAAAAAGTGTACAAGGAAGAGCTCTTTTCCTGTGACACATTCTCATTTGTTAACATAATTTTGACAGTCTTATTCCTGGGTGCAACAGTCTGAAGACGTAGATGCAAAGCAGTGCTATAATTAGCACATAATTTACTCTAAACTTCCTGTTCCAAAATAATGAGATACGCAGATGGAAAAACTGCTGGACTGAGAGGAGGGATGGCAAAGAGCTCCAGAATGACCTTGGTCTGGCTGCCAGCCACAAAGCAGGCCATCTCCTGTGCCTATGGGCAGGGAATTTGGGATGTCAGTGTGCATTGGTAGGATCACAGCAGGGTTTCCCACCTCAGGTGCCGGGGACAGCTTGGGTTAAGCTTGTCCTGGTCACATAAGACCAGTGTCCCAAGGCAAACCCCAGTGGGGTTTCAAAGAAGATGATCTGAACACCCTAGGCAGCCCAACAGCACTGGCACCTGCAGGATGGATCAGAGCAAAGAGACACAGGAGCAGTGACCTCAAACAAGCTCTGGACAAGCACAGAGAATTCACCTTTTGCTTTGTAGAAAAAAAAAAAAAAAACAAAAACAAAACACCAAAAAACCAAACCAACCAGGTTTTCCTCCCTACCCCTCTATCAGCTGCACTGTACAGGCAGCCTCATGGAAGAAGAAAGCGGCCCTGCTCATGCTTTAATAGCTAATACGATCTCTTGATGAGCTATTGGAAAATAAAAGCATTCCATAAACACAGCAGCACATCATTTTCACCCTGTCATTAATATTTATGTGTTTACGTGCTTCACATCAGTTAGGCTAGTTCCATAAGGTAGCCTAGGGAGCTTATCAGGTGGAAGCCCGGAGATGAG
This sequence comes from Nycticryphes semicollaris, assembly GCA_013400055.1. Taxonomy (NCBI): domain Eukaryota; kingdom Metazoa; phylum Chordata; class Aves; order Charadriiformes; family Rostratulidae; genus Nycticryphes; species Nycticryphes semicollaris. The sequence goes on along the minus strand of VXBJ01000489.1, from coordinate 641,646 downwards.
AGGGCAGTGTCTTTTGGGAAGGCTGCACTCCCCTTTCCCATGAAGTGCACCGTCTAAAGTAGATCTCTTTGGCCATTCTGGGAAGTGCTGTGAAGCCTTCAGACAGCTCAGTTGGTTTTAAAAGCATTTGCTGTGACGTATAATGGCCTGTTGAAGTCCCCAGGCTTTTGACTCAGACCAGTTGTTTACATCTAAATTACATTTCTTCATTAAGCTCAAACTTTAATTCCCAATATATTAAATTTGTGTTGTTCAAAACAATGAGTTCTTTTTTATTGGCTTTGTTCCTACAACTATTAGATTAAGGATGTCATTAAAAAGTTGTCAAGGCTTTCTGTAGACATAGTTTGGTAGTTATAAAGAGACCAGAGTTTCACATCAATTTAGAGGGGGGAAAAAAAATAAATCCACATTTGGTGCCCCATGTCAGTCCGTTGTGTCTAATTAAAGATGGTGCTTTCATGTTGGATGAAGGAGACCCCCAGGAAGAGTGACTGCTGAGGTTCATGACACCTTGGTGTGCTCCTCAAATGCTTCAGACTCCAGAGACCAGCTGCAGGTTTGGGTCTCTGTTCTCCCTCCCCTCCTCACTAGTGCACAGGAGTCAATCTGGTAAGAGCTTTCCTATTGCTGCCTGTTGGAGGGTCACTTGCTTTTACTTCTGGCAAGTACCAAGGTGAACACAGGAGCTAGTAGCCAGAAAATAAGCAAGCCCACCTTTGCCAAGAGAGCTTGCCTTACAGTCAGAGCACTGCTCAGCAGCTCACATGCAATAAACCAGCGGCACACACGAGGGTGTGATGGGGTAGGAATCATCTCCTGTGTTGTTGAGGAAAAATACTTGGTAAATATTTATATTGAAATTCCCAAGTGTCTAAAAAGCTCTGGGGCCAGAGCTTTCAATACACACACAACATGTATATTATACACACACAAACTTTTTTCTTTTTAAGCCGAGTGCCCAGGCTTGGTGGGTCGTGGCAGAGGAAGGCAGAGAGAGCGGGTGAGGCTTTAAGGAGAGACCTCTTCAGTGATGGGTCAGTCCCAACACACCCCCAACCTCGCACGGCAGAAGCCCAAAGGAGGAGTGGGCAATGGCTTTCCAAGTCCAGGGGCAGACAAAGTTTGAGAGAGGTCTCCAAGCTCGCTTGATGGTTTTCTGGCACCTCCCGGGCACTGTCACAAACAGCGTGGTGTGTATTTGCCAACACCTGAAACTTTGCAGAGAAACTCAGCTAAAAGCGACAGGTTTAGCCGACGGTTCGCGCTCTGCCCCCTTGTCTCAAGGCAGTGGCTCGGGACAGCTCAGGGTGGCCAGGAGCACGGGGGGCTACCAGCCCGGCAGGGCTTCAGCCCTCCTGTACGGGGCAAAGGGGAGCAGGGACCCCCACATCCAGCCCCTTTCCCTCAGCGCCCCCCACCTCCCGCCAGAGGCGGAGAAGGCAGAGCGGGAACTAACGGCGAAGGAATTCTCCGAGGGAATGATTCCCATCCCAGGCGGGGAGCGGTTTAGGGGAAAGACTGAGCTAATTAGACACAGGCGGAGGGTGTGCGGGTGGGCTCTGGATGCACATCCCATCTCCCAGGTGGGAAACGCATTGCCCGTGCGTGGAGCCGGCTTGCTGAGGAGCAAGTTGCCGACTAAACATTTTAATTTTTTTTTTCTGTTGTTATTATTATTGTTATGGCTCTGTTCACAAAGCCGGTGGCCGATGTGTCGGGCAATTTGCAGAGCGGGTTGGGAGGGAGTTTGGTGCATCCCTCTGCAATGCAGCTCCCACGCACTGGGAGAAGCGGGGCCACCAGCACAGCCCAGCCCCGCCACACGCCTCCTTAAGGACAGGTAGTCCTTAAGCGAGTCCCTCGCTACCCTCAAGCACCACCGGTAGCGGCGCCTCCCGCACCTTCAGCTTCTCTCCCTTCTGTCACCGGGATGCGTGGCATTTCGAAAAGTCAAGTGGGGAGGATGAGGCTCAGCTGCGAGAGAGAGAGAGATCTCTGGAGCAGGGGGGTAGCAAGCAGGGGTGTGCAGGGGAAGCTCACAAAGGAGGGCAGAGCAGAAATCGCTCTCTAGTTGCTTCCAGCACAAAAGGGAAGGGCGCCTTAAGCACCGCGATTAGACGGGAAGGATTTATCCGAGGGCAGACGATAAATACTTTGGCTACAAACAAGCCTTCTGCCCCAGAAGCAGCAACACGCTTTCGGTAAATAACTCGTTAGCGACTAATACATCTATTGAGAGGATGAGGACAGGTCTCTGTACAGGGGAGGGGGGAGGTGTCACCCACCGCCCCGGGTCAGTGGGCGATTCGGGCATCGGCCCCTGCTCCCAGAGCCGGGGAAAAACCAGAACAACCCTCAAAATGCAGCTCTCGTGCAGAAACACCGCACAAGAGTTACCTGAATTTTACCGGTCTCAACAAGCAGGAACACAAGCCATAAATAAATCGTTGGAGGCAATGAGAATATTAAGCAGAAAATCGGTTTGTACCCAACGCTGTAATTGCGACACGCTGCCCTGTCTCCCACCGAGCTCCCCTGTGAGAGAGACGGGAGCATCCCTTGTTGCACCCGGCTCCCAAGCACTTCTGAGCACAGCTGCTCGACCTCGGTTATTTATCCTTTGTGACACGTTCAGAGGAATGACTAAATTGAGATTATAACACGCGCGGGTGCGATTCCCGTCCTATATCTCACCTACGTTCAAACCAATCCATCTCCCCGAATACCACCAGGTTAAACCAGGAGAGGAGCAGACCAACATTTTACAATCTTTCCACAAAATAGATGATGTTTCAGCCAGCGCACACACTCCTCGCGTGTTTATATAATAAAATTATAGTCTAAGATACAGCCTCAATCCTACTTTTTTTTTTTTATAAGAGACAATAGCTTTCATTTTACTTACCTCTCATTCATGCATATTAGCAAGAGTTTGCTTTCAGCAAGAAAAAGGCAATTTAAACATTATTCATTATTCAGAAACCTCCTGAGCCCCTAGGTCAGTCCAGCCAGCGTAAAAAAGGAAGCATATGCAGCACTCACCCTCCAGAAGTTTTGAGCAAGTTTCGAAAAAGTTTCATTACTTTACACCCTTCATCTCCTCAGTCGCATTTTGCTCCAGCCCAAAAAAA